>JAOXNT010007788.1:0-19585 GCA_028565815.1 Cletocamptus dominicanus | reverse complement strand
TAGCAGAATATTCAATCATTTTTTTCATATAAATACCTTTTCATATATTTGTTTTTTCATATCAAGAATCGCTGATTTTGCTTTGAAAATAAAAAATTTAATCTAATATGTTCCGGGCATTTGAGCCGCATAACTAGCAAAGTAACGACTAAAGAATAACTTCATCATTTCACCGATGTTCTTTTTGTGCTATATTTTGTTATTTTTTTCAGCAATAGCTAGGCTATGCCTTCAAAAAATGCCTCATCTAGCACAAAAACTCCTATCTCCAAATGGCGAACTTATTCTTTACTCGTTACTAAGTAGCAAGTCAAGTTAATAATGATAAGTAGTGCCTATCAGATTTTTAGCTTGCGCCATAGGCATCCCTTTGGGAGAAGCTAAAAACAACGTTTTTTGATATATCATCATTTGCTTGACATACTACTAAGTTTTGATAAAACAAATTTAATAAAAAAAGCACAAAGTAATTGGTATCACCTTGTGCTCTAATTCAATAATTATAAAAACAAAAATCTAATATTTGAAAACAACAAAATCTTCAACCGTTCTATTTGCAATAACAGGAGTTTGTGGTTTCTGATGTTCACTTGTACTAAGTTCATTTGTTCTAGTAGTTACAAAGTCTAATAGCTCACTCATCATAATATAACCATCTTTATTTGTATCTGCCTGACCATTAAGTCCTTCCAATATTGCTTCAGTAAATGCTCCATTCTCCCAATTTTCATGTTCATAAGAAAACTCTCCTTTTTGATTTGATAAAAACGTAACAAAGTTTTCCATAAAAAGTGGACGTATTGGATCCAGAGGCGTATAAACTATTGGTGGGTCACTATCTCCTATTCCCGATGCACTTGCATCAAAAAACAATACTTTTTTACACGGAATCATTTCTAAAATTCTATGAATCTCTGTATAGCTCAGCTCAGAATCAGTCTGAGCGCCATCTTCATCGGGACGAAACTGAAAGTACAATTCGTCGTCTTTCATGTATCCATTTGACGAGATATATAACATGATGTAGTCTTCTTTTTCTATTTCACCCCTTATATATTGCTGGTACAGTTTATATACTTTATCAACAATACCTACAGCTGTTACGTCGTCACCATTTAAAACTTCACTCCTAATCTCTTTGTATATTTTTCCTTCTTGAGTTGCAATAGTTTTGTTAAAATCAACCGCATCATTTTCAGTAAATTGTAGGTTGATGTTTCCTGCTCCCACTGAAAGTAAATGCAACGTAGGTTGTTCTATTTCGACGGGGTCTTCTCTCTTCTCTGTCTGTACATGTATAAATACTGGAACAATCCCAATTGTATCTGTAGTTGAAAAAGATAATCGTTTTGATTCGTAATCTATTTTGGAAGTAGAAGCCATTTGACCAGGAATTGCCATATTCAATCGCTCTTCAATATTACCTTCTGTTTGTTGGCTTATGAGTGAAAGTATTGCGTCAACATCTTCAAATCCGTTTGGTGCATATAACAAGCACAATTCTTCCGTTCCTTCATGTGCGATACTGATTGCACTATGTACACCGGGCACTACAATTCTCCCATCAACTGCTTTTGAATAATACAAATCTAATGGGTAATGTAAATTTGAAATACCTTCAGCATCTACGCTAAATACAATGAATCTATTTTTCATCTCTTCAAAGTTTTCTGGAGTTGTATTCACTAAAAGCTGAAATAGTTGTCCTATGTTCCAATCTTTCTTTTCCAGCGTGTAATACGGATAATTGTTTAGTCGTTTATTGATCTCTGGTTTTACGGATTTAAATATTAAGTTATCTGCGTTTGCGTTTTCCGTTGGGTAATGTAATGTTAACTCGATTTGTGTGCTAATATTTGCTCCGTAACTTAAGAAGTTGGAAAGCCCTGCCATTAGCATTATGATAAATTGCTTTTTCATTATTTTAAAATTATAGGTGTAAAAAAATAAAGGTGTAGGTTCTAGTTTCCTATTTAGAAAGGAAAGCGATATGGGCAGAATTGCTGCCCATATCTTTCAAGATTCGTTTTTACTATCTTGCATTTACTTGAAGTATCATTGGAACAACACTTCCTTCGCCCGCTTTTGATGTACTTTCAAAACTCATATTATCTTTTGCATATTCAATATTATCTGGGTGGATAATTAATTCGTCGAAGCCTGCATTAATTCGTTCTTGAATAGTTCCTGGACTCTCGAGAGCAATTTGTGCTCTTTCATCGATATCTTTAATTTTTGTATCACTGTAAAGAACGATTAGGTTATCTGTTCCTCTTTCTTCTAATTGAAGTGCATTGTCAGCTCCAGGAACAATCATTTCAGCGTTTTCATTGGGTACATATTCAGAGATAGGAACATTTTTAAAAGCATCTATTTCTTCTGCAGATGTTCCATACATTTCTGGCCAGTGCATTTCCAACTTATTCTTAGGATCTATACTGAAAACATATACATATTTTCCTGCAGGAACACCTTTAGTCACAAGTTGGAACATATCTCCTATATTCCACATTTCTTTTTCAAGTTCATAAACATTAGTACTGTCATTTCTTACTGCTTTCGCTTCGGTAAAATTAATCATAGGGTTTCCATCTTCATCGTTCACAACTACTCCTTCATCATTCTTTTGGTATCCATCAGGAAAACGGAATGTAAAACTTCCCCCTAATTCAATATCTTCTAAGTTAGTAACCACTACAGTTGTATCATTTTCTTCTTCGTTGATAACTACTTCTTCTTCCTTATTGGTATCTAAGAGCATTTGAAATCCATACTTTACATATTTAGCAAAATCTTCATAAGAAACCTTGACAAATCCACCTTTACCCCAGCGAGTACCCCAAGAGTTCATAATTTCAAAGGTCTTATCTACTTCATCATAACCAACTACTAACATAGCATGTCCTCCCAATGAAAATTCATCTTCTATAGACGTCCATTTTTCTTGACCTGGAGGCATCAACCAGAAACTTGTTGTAATCTGCATACCTATCATTACAGGCATGTCATTTGCTAGCGATTTTTTTGTTTTTAAGACTTTTAGTTTAGCATCATCTTCCAAGCTAAACACGGCTGCATAGTCTTGTATTTTGTAATCTCCAGCTTCTTTGATTGCTTCTGGTGTAGGGTCAATATAACAGTCTCCTTCAAACGTGTTTTTCGTACAATCACCTTCTAGGACTAAAACATCCATTGCATCGGTGATTGTTGCACCACTCATACAGTCCTCTGGATTTAAAATTATTCTATTATAGAGATAATAGGCAGAGTTGGCAATTGCATCTATTTGTGCTTGGTCTTCAAGACCTAATTTTATTGCTCTGCTTGCTGTTAGTGCACCATATCCACAAGCAAATCCTACACATGAACCTGTAAATCCTTGGTCACCTGGTGTTGGGCAATATTTTTTAAGGCTATATCTTAATGGTAGTTTGTTGAATTTTCGACCGTCGAATGTTGGTACGTGAGGTGTATTACGATATGCTTCATCTGCTGCATTGTCCATTATCAACCCCATTGGAGGTTTTTGGTCTTGAGCAAAAATTGTAGAAACGGTTAGGATACTTGCAACTAAAAAAAGAATTAAATTTTTCATTGTATTTAGATTTTTGATTTTTTAAAAAAGTTTTTTTGTTTTAAAATTCACCTATATATTGTCGGCTCTTGAAATTGTTACTAACTTTTTTTAAAAAATTAATCTTTTTTATTTAAAAAACAATTAATCAGTTGGTAATCAGTCGGTTATGTTAAAAAATAATTGAGGCTCAATTGTTTTTTAGTTTCAAAACAAAAATGAAGCACTATTTATATATTGCTAGTTATTAAATAATATGGATGTTGAAGTAGTGTGGTAGCTTAACTTTTGTAAAAATACAATTTTTTATAAAAACGAGAAAAGGTTCTTTTCAAGAAGGTGCAATTCAAAATGTCGGAGGGTAAAGGCGACTTCAGTCGCTGGTTCTTCACTCGGTGGGGACAACGACTAAAGTCGTCGGTACCTTTTTACCTAAAAAACGACATTTTGAACTGCACCCTTTCAAGAAGGCAAATACATTATGTCTTTACTCTCTTAGTAGTCTTTCAAGTTTATAATGTCGGGTAAAAACAGACGTTATTTTTAGCTTCCTAGCCTGTCTGCACAGGCAGGCTAAAAAATGGGCGTAGGCTACCCGACATTATTAACTTGACGAAGTACTTAGAAAAGAACCTTAAGTCTTCAAATAAGATTATCCTAGCTGAATTAATAATGCTTTTGCTCGCTCTCCATAGGTTGCATCATATTGTAATTCATCCAACAAAATAATAGATTCAGATATCTTATTGACTTCTATATATGCCATAGCTAAATACCACTTCGATGGAATTTGATAATTAGGTAATTCACTTTTGGAAAGGTCTTTAAGTATAGGTATCGCGCCAGCGGCATCATCATTCAATATTTTTGATATGCCCAAGTATAACTTTATATTATCATCATCCGAAAATAGTCCAAGATTTTTTATAGCTTGACTATAATCCCCTTTATCATATGCGTTCATTCCCTCTATCATAGGACTCGGATAATTCTCATCT
Source organism: Cletocamptus dominicanus (assembly GCA_028565815.1). Taxonomy (NCBI): domain Eukaryota; kingdom Metazoa; phylum Arthropoda; class Copepoda; order Harpacticoida; family Cletodidae; genus Cletocamptus; species Cletocamptus dominicanus. Next base: position 15,013 of record JAOXNT010007788.1, on the reverse strand, counting down.
AACACTATTACATTTTCGTAAGGTTTAAGATATGTATCTAGAAGAAGGTTGCGTTGTTCTTCAGTAAATTGCTTGGCTGGTAAGCCAACAGTTCCAAAATATATACCCGCCAATCCTGCAATGATAATTCCTCCCAATACCCATATTTTCCATCCTGAAAAGAAATTCGTACCACTGTCAGGTGGTTTTGGAAATTGATCTAAATCTGAGAAATCAGGCTTTATTGGGGTTTCTTTGGCAATACCATCTAATTGACTCTTTAAATCTAAGAGCGGCTTATTTTGAAGTACAAAAACCATCTCTTTGCTAAAAGCAACTTCTTTAACCAATGCTTCGTTTGTTTGTAACTCTTTTTCAAAAAGTGTCAAACCCTCCCCTTTTAGCTCTTTATTGAGGTATTGTTGTATGAGCGTCTGGACTTCTGTACTATGTATATCGGTAAAATTCATTGCATTTCTTTTTGTTACTAAACACTTAATTGCATTTCAATCATTGCCAACTTTTGCAATTTCTTTCGGCAATCAAATATTTTTTTACGTAATCCACCATAAGCTACTCCTTTTTCCGCTGCTATATCTTTGAGCGCTTGTTCTTCAAAATAGTATAAATCTATTAGCTGTTTACAAGCCTCTCCTAATTTTTGCATAGCAGCATACATAGCGTTGGTGGCTTTATTTTTATAAACTTTATTTATTAATTCCTCGTCTCCTTCATCCTTCAGCATTTCTTCGCCTTTTCCGAGTTTGACTACAGGTTTTCGCTTACGTTTACGCAATTCTTCCAACCAAGTGTTGGAAGCAATTGTAAAAATATAGGAACTCAATTTTGACTGTTCGTTATATTTCCCTGCTGTCACATTATTCCAAACCTTTAGTAAGGTCTTTTGAATAATTTCTTGACCATCTTCTTCAGAGCCACTATTTTTTATCACAAATCCCATTATCTTAGGACCAAGTGATTGGTATAAGTAAGAAAAAATGCGGTCATTCTTTGTCCGAATACCTTCAATAAGTTCCTTGTTCGAATACTTGTTCATCTAGTTATCGCAATTATTAATAAATGTTACCACTAATATTTAAATTTCTTTTCGCTTTCCTACGAAAATATTAAATTTACTGTCACAAAATAAAAAATTTGACTCCATATTATTCACTTATAGAATTTTATTCGTAACAATTTGTCTATTCGGTTATATATAGGAGTATTTTTTCATTTTTTAACGCAAAAAAAACTCAGATGCATAACCTAACTTACCTTATTATTATAACTATCTTTTTTGCTTCTTGTACGCCAAAAACGACCAAGCAGCTTCAAGACAATAGTAATATTGATCAATTTAGTTCTTCTACCTTACTTCCACCAAGCAAAGTCACAGCGAGTGATGGTGTTTATCCTTCACATGTTTTGGTTTATTGGGACGCTGTTCCAAATGCAGATGGATATAGAGTATTTCGAATGGAAAAAGACAGGCCTAATACAAATACAGAAATAACCAAAGCGCAACAAAAAAGTAGTTGGCTATCAGACTATACTGCCAAAATTGGTGAAAAATATTTATACACTATCCAAGCTACAGCCAAGGGTATAAATTCCCCCTCTAGCCCTCAGGATATGGGATATTTAAAAGATAGGGAACGCCTCGCACAAAATGAACCCACAGAAGAAATGGTATTGGCAACACCAAATACTCCCAATTTTTCAATAACACTTGAAAAAGCAGTCTTTGGTGCTGGAGGTAGTATCAAAGTGAACTATGAATTGCCAGAGGCAATACCTTATATTAGCCAATTACGCTTTTACTTATCTGAAGATGAAAACTTCGATTGGAAAGATACTTTCATCTCGGATATGCAGCCACGTAGTTTTAATCCTGATGCGATTTTGGAAGGTTCTATTCAAGTACAATTGCCAAATGATTTTACTGGAAACACATACTTCTTGGCGGTCTATTCTGTGGATGGAACGGTCACGGCTAGTAGCGTTGCTGGGGAGGAGATTGTGATAAAGTAGAACCTAATCTAAATAAAATTCAATCATGACGAAAACCACTTTTTCACTATTAGGCTAATAAACTATAAAAAAGGGGGATTATGAATAGTTTCCATAATCCTTTTTTAAAAAATTCTAATAATTCAACTTCCCATCTTTGGTAACATTTTAGGATTTGAGCGATATAGTTATAGAATCATTAAATATTTACAACTAAAATCAAAAAAAATGCTACAACGAACATTATTAATCATCGCTCTTATAACATGTAGTCTTGCTAGTTATTCTCAAATAGAGGATTTACCATTAGGAATCAGTTCCCCAAGAATGGTAGATCAATTAATGCTTTCCGTACCTGATATAGGGCGAGAGAATATGCGAAGTATGCTGAATGAGCAGAATGTTAAACCATTCATGATGCCTCCTCGCAATGTTAGCAATAATGGTGACATTTTGAGTTATACTATTGCTACTTGTATGGAATATTATATCAATTTAGAAACCAACTACAAAACAAACCTTAGTCCAGATTTTATAGGCTTAAGTTTAAAATATGGAGAGGGGGAAAACACTTTAGAAAAGGGTTTAAAGTTTGTAACTAAAACAGGGACAGTAAGTGCTTCTATATTGCCGTATGGTTCTACAGAAATCAATGAAGTTGTATATGCTTCAAAAAAATACCGTATCAAAAATTTCCTATATATATTCAGTGATTTAACCCAACCTCGTCAAAAAATATTTGAAATTCGCAAAGCACTAATCAGAGGAAATCCTATTCTTGCTGAGTTGAAAATCGACGAAACGTTTGAAAATCTCGAATATGAAGAATATTGGACTCCAAAGTTTAAAAATAAGGATTCAATAAAAGAGGTTCCAATAATAATTGTCGGGTATGACAAAACCAAAGAAGCTTGTGAAATTCTGTATTGTAATGGAATTAATTGGGGGACCTATGGCTATGCATGGGTCAAGTTCGACCTTCTTGCCAAACACCTTCAAAACGGCTATGTTATTGCCCCTGAATAATCTTTTCATGGTAGTACACTGTAAAATAAGTTTCATGGGCATCCTTCTAACGTTGGGCAGTGCCAACAATGCCCGTTTTTGTTAGCCTCCTGGCTAACAAACAGTTACGTCTCAAAGCCTCCTGGCTTTGCACAAGAATATTTGTATTCCGTCCAAGGTTAGAAGGATGCCCAGTTTCATTAACTTTTTCACGTCTTTCTTTTCCGCGATAACTGCGTTAAAAAAATGAACCATAGCCCAGCTATGCTTAATTTTTGACCATTCCTTACAAGCTAAAATGACTAGCCCTAATTTGTCCACTTTATTAATTTAATATGCCTAAAATTTTTTCACGAAAAACAGTAACATTTCGGAATTACTGCAATAACTAATTAAAAGTGAAAATATCATGAAAAATTTATTTATCTTCGTATTTGTTATAGGTTGGCTTCTTGGATGTAGAAAAGAACCCCACCCAGTTAATTTAATCCCCAAAGTTCTCCATGTGGACATACAAGAAAAATATGTAAGTCCTCCTTCCAGAGTATCTGTGTTTTTTCAAGTAAAAGATGAACATGATAGACCAGTTGCCAATTTGACTCCTGATAATTTTCAGGTATATGAAAAAGGGAAAAATGATGCGAAAGCAAAACTCATTTCAGAAGATGAGGCTGATCGAATTATTTCAGACAATGAACAAGTCTACGAAAATCATGTGCTATTACTACTGGATTTAAGCGCAAGTGTTACTAATAACCATCTGGATGTATTAAAAGAAGCTGCTAGTAATTTTATTACAGAAGTAAGAAAGGAAACCGATAACAGCTCCACCAAAATTGGAATATGGTGGTTTGATGGAGCTGACTTAATTCATCCCTTAGTAGAGTTTACCAATGATATTGTCATTTTAAAAACAGCTATACAATCTATTCAAACCAATATTTCTCATGACCCATCAACTGACTTGTATGGCGCTGTGATAAAAAGCGCTGCTTTGTCAGAAGCAAAAATACTTGCTAGTCAATTACAAGGATTTCGCTCTTCTGCCTCAGTAGTTTTATTTACTGATGGAACAGATCAAGCTGCACGGTACACAAAAGAAGCGGCTTTCACTGCCGTCGAAAGTTCTTCTCTCAATTTACATTTCTATTCTGTTGGTCTTGGAAATGAAATTGATCCTAATATTTTGCAGAGAATAGGAACAGAACATACTGTAATGGCGGATAACCCAACTACACTATTAGAAAGTTTTGCTGAAATAGGACTATTAATTACAAATGAAGCAAACAGCTTCTATCTTTTTGAATATTGTACTCCAAAACGGGATGGAAGTGGTGTCAATGAACTGATAATTGAAGTCATCCAAGATGATAGAAGAGGAGAAGGTTATACTACTTTTAATGCAGTAGGTTTCACAAGTGGGTGTGTACTCTATTAATTCCTAGCAGAACAGAAGATTTTTTTTATCCAAAAATTAGCGCATAATGAATCCTCGTATATATTCTTTCATTTTTATACTTTTCCTGGTTTTGACTTATAGCCTATGCACAGCTCAGGATCCATCCTACTCGCAGTTTTATGCCAATAGAATATACCTCAATCCAGGTTTTACAGGGGTTCAAAAAGGAATTAGGTTCTCTGGGATTTATCGAAATCAATGGCGACAAGTTGATACGGGATTTCGTTCGTATGGTGTGTCTTTAGAAATTAAAGAACCCTACATTAGGAGTGGGTTTGGCATACACATTAGCGGCGACATTGAAGGAATTGCATCTCTTGTCACAAATACGGTAGGGCTATCCTATGCATATACTATACCATTTGAAAGTAGTGAACTTCACATTGGAACCACTTTTACGTTTAATCAAAGAAGGTTAGATTGGGAAAAACTCATTTTTTCAGATCAACTTGACCCTGTATTTGGAGTCACCCAACCTACATCCGCTGTATTTGGACTTGAAAAAACTAACTTTTGGGATGCAAATATAGGTACCGTATGGCGTTCTGATGGTCGTCTAAAGTTATGGGGTCAGAAACGTAAAACTAGATCTAGTGTAGGTATTACTATCAGTCATTTACCAGGTCTCTTTGGAGAAGGTGGAGGAAATATTTCTTTACTAAATCAGGAAGCATTTACTCCTCCCCGATTAACACTCCATGGAGGTACAAAAGTTCCTATCATTATTTATAAAGGAACAAGAAAAAGTTTTGTTTTCTCACCTAACATCAAGCTAGATGTACAAGGTAAAAAGCTTAACTGGAATGAAAGCTTACGAACTCTTACTTACGGAGCATTCTTCTTATATGAAGGTGTTTTTCTAGGTGCATATTTTCAAAACCGCTCCGGTTTTCCTCAAGTAGTCAATACGAATGCGTGGATCTTAACAGCGGGTACATTTATTTCTTCTGGACAAGGCGCTAATTATGATTCTCCTAACCTATATATAGGATTTAGTATTGATTTAAATGCGAATGGAGTCGGTTCTAACGGAGGTAATATTTTTGAAGTAGCGTTCCATTATAACTTCACAAATGCAGCTTCTATAATTAACAAAAGAGGAGGTGTTTCTGATAAACAATTGCTCGATTGTTATGATTTCTTTTAATCAATCTCCTTTTTTCTATCTAAAAGACAACCCTTTAAAGTCATGTTGTACCCAAAAATTATTTTAATAGTTTTTATTTCCTTTATCAGTTCTTTTATTAGTGCACAGTGCAGTTTTTCTGTTTCAGATGCAACTCCTTGTGTTGGGGAATCTGTAATATTTGAAGTAGACGACCCAACAGGAGCTCCAAGTAACTATGCATGGGATTTTGACAATGACAATATGCCCGATGCATCAGGTTTTTCTGCGAGTTTTTCTTTTTCAACCTCTGGTTCTTTTTCTATTAATTTATCCCAAAACGGAATGCAATGTGCCTCTAATTTCATAAATGTATTGTCATCACCTGATGTTTCTATTGGCGTACCTGCAGGTGCTCTAGTATTAAACGGAAATACTATTCGTACCTGTAATGGATCCTCAGAAGCAACTGTTCAAATATACAATGCATCTAGTACCATAGGTACAAATGCTTCTTATGAAATTGACTGGGGTGAAGGTAATATTGAATCGTACACCAATGCTACATTTAATCAAAATACACTTATTTCTCATACTTATTCTGGATTTGGATATCATAATTTCGCTATCACCACAACAGGCAATAATGGATGTACTACCACCTCAAATTATCAATTCTATAATGGTGGAAATCCATCAGTAGGATTAGGAAATCCAGGTAATACAGTTGGGATTTGTGCTCCTGAAACCCTGTCTTTTCCTATAACAAGTGTAAATAACAATCCTCCAGGTACTGTATATACCATTTCAATAAATGGAGAAGAAGTACAAACATATAATCAATCCAATATTCCATCTACTTTTGATTACACATTTACACAATCATCTTGTGATTTAGAAACCTCAACGGGTAACTACGAACATGCTTTTGATGTCGAGATAGTAGCAGAAAATCCTTGTGGTTCTTCTACAGCTACTGTTGAACCCATAGAGGTAACGACTCCACCAATCCCACAAATAGGTGTTGACTATCCTGCTAATAGTTGCCCCGAAGAGATTTTCACATTCAGCAACAATTCGATAGGAATTGGCGAGGTTATTTCTGGCAATCCTACCATCTGTGAAGATGAATTGGACGCTACTTGGGAAATAAGCCCTGGTATGATAGGAGTAGATTGGGACATTATTTCTGGAAGCATTTTTGGAAGTAATGAAATTGAGGTGGCATTTAATTTTCCTGGGTCTTATACCGTCACTATGACTGTCGTAAGTCAGGCTTGTGGTCCTCAAACTATCTCTGAAACAATAAATGTTTTAGAACCTCCAACAGCAGCTGCTATTGCACTAAGTCAAGGAAATGATAATTGTATTCCTACAATTGTTAATTTTGATAATCAATCTGAAGGGTTTGATATTTCATTTAACTGGGAAATAAGTCCTTCGGAAGGTTGGGAATTTGTCAATAATACAACTCCTTCCTCTGAACATCCTTCTGTAAACTTCACATCAGCGGGCACATATGATATAATGCTTACTACAAGTAATATTTGTGATTTTGATACGTGGGATACCACCTTAGTTTTTATAACTACTCCTACTATTATTTTAGATTCAATTGAAACAGCTTGCAACAGTGCTAATCTTTCTTTTTCTGATTTGAATGTTTCTTATCAGGATAATGGAAATGCAATAACTGGATACTTATGGGAATTCCCTGGAGGAATTCCTGCTTCTTCTACTGATCCTTATCCTTCAAATATTCAGTACAACTCCCCAGGCACCTATACCGTAACAGCTACTGCTATTAATGAATGTGGCCCAGCTGCCGCATCACAATCTTTTACAATTCAAGAACCCGTTGAGCTAATACTATCAGAAGATATGGAAGTCTGTATCGATGAACTGCCCTTTCAACTAACCGCTAATGTAGAAGGGGGAACATGGTCAGGACAAGGAGTAGATGAAGAAGGCATATTTACTCCTGAAGATGCTGGAGAAGGCATACATGAAATAACATATTCTTACGGTAATGGAATATGCGCTAGTATAGCAACTCTTGAAATAACAGTTTTACCACTTCCTAATGTAGAAATATTACTCCCTCCTACTGAGGTTTGTGTCAGTGAACTATACGTTGATTTATCGGCATCACCAAGTGGTGGCGATTGGCTGGTTAATAATGATGGTGTTATTACTAATAATCAATTTCTTCCTTCACAATCTGGAGCTGGCGATTATATGGTTGTATATGTTTTTACGGATATCTATGGATGTACTAATACAGATACAATACGAATTGAGGTACACCCTTTACCACAAATAGTAGTTAGTGATACCACTTATTGTAATACAATAGGTATAGTTGATTTACCTTATGCACAGCCTACTGGAGGAACTTGGTCTGGAACAGGAGTAGTTAACTCATCAGGGACTTTCGACCCGCAAGCAATTAATCCAGCCCCAAGTGTTGAGTTAGAATATACCTATACAGATGAAAATAATTGTACTAACTCGGAAATAATTACAGTTACAATCACAGATCCCGAAAACGTCTCTGCGGGTCTCGATACTAGTTTTTGCGTAAGTGTCACAGCTTTTGATTTAAGTACAATCAGTAGTCCTGAAGGAGGAGCATGGTCAAGTACTAGCGATGGTCTGGATGGAATCGTTTTCAACCCGCAAGAAGCTGGTGTTGGAACCCATACCCTAACCTACACTGTTGGTACTGGGAATTGCCAAGTTGAAGATGAATTAATTATTGAAGTTTATAGCTTACCAATTATTGACATTTCAGCCAATGTTCAGGAATCATGCATATCTGTTGAAAGTGTTGGCCTATCGGCTAGTCCAAGTGGGGGAACATGGTCTAGCCCTGATGGTGGCAGCATTATTGGAAATCAGTTTTTCCCTATAAGTTCTGGTGAGGGAAATTTCACTCTGCTTTATGAATACATCGATATCAATGGCTGTTCTGATAGTGAAAGCTTAACTTTTGAGGTATTTGGATTGCCTCAAATTTTTGTTAATGATACCATTTACTGTAATACTCCTGGATTGGTGGATTTACCTTTTGCGCAGCCACAAGGGGGTAGCTGGTCTGGAACGGGAGTCATTAATCCCACAGGGACATTCGACCCGCAATCTGCACCTATTGATACCCCTATTACTCTAACTTATTCTTTTACTGATGAAAATGGTTGTTCCAATTCTGATTCGATAATTGTCACCGTAATAAACCCCGAAAACGTTTCGGCTGGTCTCGATACTAGTTTTTGTGTGAGTGTTACAGCTTTTGATTTAAGTACTATCAGCAGTCCTGAAGGAGGGATATGGTCAAGCGCAAGCGATGGGCTAGAAGGTGTCGTTTTCAACCCGCAAGAAGCTGGTGTTGGGACCCACACCTTAACCTACACTGTTGGTGCCGGGAATTGTCAAGTTTCCGATGAACTCGATATTGAAGTATTAGCTTTACCTGTAATTGAAATTGATAACAATCCTAATTCAGCATGTGTGTCAGGGGATGATATCACCTTAGTCGCCTTACCAATGGGTGGTGTATGGTCTAGTCCAAATGGGGGAAATATTGATGGCTCTACTTTTTCGCCAAGCCTATCCGGTGAAGGGAATTATCTATTGGAATATGAATTTATTGATGAAAATTTATGCGCAAATTCTGATAGTATCAATTTTTCTGTCAATCCTCTTCCTACTATAACCGTTGGTGATACGACTTATTGCAATACTCCTGGTGCTGTTTCATTGCCTTTTGCCACACCTATCGGAGGAAGTTGGTCTGGACCTGGTGTTGTAGATGTATCTAGTATGTTCGAACCTGAAATAGCAGGTGGAACGGGCAACTATTCCCTAACCTACATTTTTTCTGATAACAATGGTTGTGCTGATAGCACAACTATTAATGTGGAAGTCATTGATCCCGTTGATATCCATGCTGGTAATGATACCATCGTTTGTATAGACCAAGGACTCTATCAAATACCAAACTTCCTGCCTCAGTCGGGGGGAACTTGGTCGGGTACTGGTATAATAAATCCTCAAGATGGTATATTTGACCCTGAAATTGCTGGCGGGGGTGTCCATACATTGACTTATACCTTTGGAAATGGAAACTGCCAAGTACAGGATGCTATTCAAATAGAAGTCATTGATGTTGTTAGCGGAATTTCTGCAGGTTTAGATGAAGAAGTATGTTTACTAGATGAAGCTTTTATGCTTACCGGGAATATGCCTGCTGATGGAACTTGGACTGGAAACGGAATAACAAACGCCACTTTAGGCATATTCGACCCTAGCGTAGCAGGGGAGGGTACGCATATCATTACATACGCCTTTGAAGATAGTTATTCTGGATGTAGTGCAAGCGCCACAAAAGAGATTGTAGTACATCCAATGCCCGAATCAGCTTTTTCACTTCCAGATGAAGCTTGTCTTAATCAATTGATACAATTTACCAATTTATCGCAAGATAGTACCCAGGTTAGCTGGAATTTTGGGGACGGTGGTACTTCTAACCTTCCCAGTCCAGAGCATACCTACACACAAACAGGGACTTACAATGTAACATTAGTAACTACCACTCAATATGGTTGCGAAGATTCAATTACACAAACGCTTTTTATTACTGAACCGCCCTCTCCTTCTTTTTCGCTCAACACCAATGAAGGGTGTGCTGTCCTGGATGTTATCTTTGACAACCAAAGTACAGGATATGATATGTCATATTTGTGGGACTTTGGAAATGGTGAAACCAGTACCGAAATGCAGCCAAATACCATTTCGTATGAACAAGGTACTTCCGATACCCTGTATTTCCCAAGCCTGACCGTAAGCAACCTTTGTGCAGCAATTACCCTAACGGATACCGTAACCGTTTTTCCATTGCCACAAGTCAATTTTTCTCCAAATATTGACACTAGCTGTACGCCTATGACGGTTTCTTTTTCGAATGTGACCCTTGGAAATCCCGAAACTTTCTTTTGGGATTACGGAAATGGAAATACCTCAATGGATTCTACACCGATTACACAAGTTTATGAAACGGATACATTGCCTACGATTTATACAGTTACCCTCTCAAGTAGTAATACTTGTGGCTCGGATACAGCAAGCTATGATATTGTGGTAAACCCTTCTAATGTTACGGCCTTTTTTAATATTCCTGATTCCGTGGGATGTCAACCATTTACAGTACCATTTTCAAATTTTTCTAGTACTGATGCGGATGTTTATTATGACTTTGGGGATGGAAACACCTCTGACCAAAACAATCCAACACACACTTTTTCGGAAGCGGGGGAATATACAATCATTCAATACGCAACATACGGCTGTGGTTATGACAGTACCATTGCGCAAATCACCGTACTTCCTGCACCGGAAATCTCTTTCATTGCTGAACCAACTGCTTGTATAAACCAAGCAATCCAGTTTTTTAATACGACTGATAATATTTCTGGAATATATTGGGATTTTGGAGATGGAACAACAAGCACACTCCATGACCCTTATCATACTTTTACCGAACCAGGTATTTATACTGTAACATTAACGGGTGTTTCTACATTGAATGGATGCGAGGCAAGCAATTCCAATACCATTGAAGTGTTGGGCTTGCCCCTCGCTTCCTTCGAACCTTCTGATATAGACGGTTGTATCCCCCATAGCATAGATTTTACCAATAACTCTGTGGGAGCAAATTATTATGACTGGGACTTTGGGGATGGAAATACCTCCAATCTTGAAAACCCTTCCCATACCTATGCCGATACTGGTCAATTCACTGTTACCTTAGTGATTAGAGATGAAAATGGTTGCTTTGGAGATACGAGTATGTTCAATATTTTTGTTTTTCCGGTTCCGGCTGTTGATTTTGAATTTCAAATGGAAGAAACATGTGGCATTCCTCTGGAAGTAACTTTTTCCAATCTCACACCAGAAGGAACGGTCAATGGATTTAATTGGAGTCTTGGTGATGGCCAGACTTCCACCTATACCAATCCTTCTCATACCTATGAGACCGCTGGAGATTATACGGTTTCACTAGTAGCTTCCAATCAATATAATTGTACCGATACCGTCCAGCAATCGTTAACCGCTTATGAGATTCCATCAGCTATTGTCGAAATAGAAGATAATGAGGGCTGCGAGGATTTTACCGTTGATTTTGGAAATGCTTCCTTGGATGCCAATACTTATTATTGGACCTTTGGGGATGGAGCAACTTCCACAGAAGAACATCCAAGCTATACCTATTCTGAAGCGGGTATTTACAATGCCGGCCTCATCGTTTCCATGGATGATGTGTGCTTTGATACACTCCCCTATCCTATCCAAATCAATGTATTGCCTAGTCCATTTGCCAATTTTGAGGCTATTGAAATAGAAACAACCCCCAATAGTGCACAGTTTGAGTTTGAAAACTTATCAATCGATGCATATACCTATTTTTGGGATTTTGGGGATGGAACTACTTCTACAGAAGAACATCCAAGCCATCGCTATTATAGCAATGGCCCTATGCAAGTATACTTAGAAGCAACTTCGTTTAATGACTGCGTGGACGATACCTTGTTGACTATTATTCCCGATTTTATCAAAGGATTGTTTATCCCCAACGCCTTCATGCCCAATAATGGCATAGGAGATGTAGCTGTTTTCCAACCCAAAGGCGTAGGCTTGAAAGAATACGAAATTGAAATTTTTTCTACTTATGGTGAACGCATCTGGTATTCAAATAAGCTAATAGATGGACAGCCAAGTGAGGCATGGGACGGAACCTTTAAAGGGCAAGAACTACCCTCCGATGTTTACGTTTGGAAAGTCAAAAAAGCTATCTTTGATGATGGAAGTAGTTGGCGTGGGATGAAAGTAGAAGGAAGTGGTTTTAAAACAATGGGTTCCGTTACTTTGATACGGTAGAATAAGGCGGTTTATATTTTTTCTGGTCAAAAACACACTTATTTTCAACATTTAAGCCAAATCAAACATTCAGTTTGGCTTAAATGTTGTATTTTTGACTTATAACAGCCAATTTGAATATATGAATCCATTAATAGGTAGAAAAAAAGAAGTCAAAAAATTACAAACTTACTTGCATTCTCGCAAATCGGAGTTTATCGCAATCTATGGTAGAAGACGTGTTGGCAAAACCTTTCTCATTCGTAAAACCTATGCCGATGCGATTACTTTTCAGTTTACAGGACTCGCTAATGTTTCTATGAAGCAGCAATTGGGGCAATTTCATGCTGCTCTAATCAAATATGCTGGTCATCTCAATTGGCAACCCAAACCTGCTGTTGACTGGTTTGAAGCTTTTCGACAGTTAGCGGACTTTATCGAAAAACAAGATTCAACGAAAAAGAAAGTTATTTTTTTGGACGAATTGCCTTGGATGGACACACCTAATTCTAAATTCTTATCTAGCTTAGAACATTTTTGGAATAGCTGGGCGAGCGCACGTGATGATATTGTACTTATCGTTTGTGGCTCAGCAGCAACTTGGATGCTCAATCAATTGATTAAAAACAAAGGCGGTTTGCACAATCGCATTACTGACCGTATCAAATTAGCTCCATTTTCATTAGAAGAAACAGAGCTTTTCCTACAATCAAAAAATGCTATTTACAATCGCTATCAAACACTCCTACTATATATGGTTTTTGGTGGTATTCCCTATTATTTAGATTACATCAAAGCCGAGAAAAGTGCTATGCAAAACATCAATGATTTATGTTTTCGTGCAGATGCTCCTTTTCGTTTAGAATATGAAAACTTATACGCTTCTTTGTTTAAAAAGCACGAGCGACACGTTGCAGTAATTGAAGCCCTTGCCAAAAAAGGAAAAGGCTTGACTCGAAAAGAAATTATCCGCCTCAGCAAACTTTCTGACGGTGGCGGTCTAAGCCGTATCTTAAAAGAACTAGAAGAAAGCAACTTTATTCGTCGATATAAATCTTTTGGCAAAAAACAGCAGGAGAGTATTTATCAACTAGTCGATTTATACTCTCTTTTCTATTTGCGATTTATCAAAAACACGGATGAGGAAGACGAAGAATTTTGGCTCAACCATATAGATAGTCCTACCTTTTTTGCTTGGAGTGGTTATGCATTTGAAATGGTTTGCTTGCACCATACTTCCCAAATCAAGAAAGGACTGGGTATTGCTGGCGTACAAACCGCTACTTCTACCTGGCAATCACCCGAAGCTCAAATTGATTTGTTGATTGATCGAAAAGACCAAGTCATCAATATTTGTGAAATGAAATTTTCTATTCACCCATTTACTATTGATAAAAAATATGCTACTAATTTAAGAAACAAAATTGGTTCTTTTAAGCAAGTTACCAAAACCAAAAAAGCATTATTTTTGACCTTCATCACTACCTATGGAGTTGCCCAAAATAAATATTCGGGCATGGTCAGAAATAGTTTGACGATGGATGTGCTTTTTGAATAAAATCTATCAACTACTACCCTTAATGAATACTAATAAAACCATTTTGTATGCCTTTTTCTACTCAAAAAACAACATATGCCCTATCTTTACACCACACTTTTTCCTAACCATAATACACAAGACCACTAGCACTATGATTAGTTTGACCCGACAATTCCTACGCTGCTTTTTCCTGCTTTGCTACAGCAGCAGCTCCCTCCTCGCCCAAGACCCCGCTACCCTTCCTGTTGAGCTAGTCTATGTAGAAGGCGGTAGCTACACCATGGGCTGTGTAGCAGGGAGGGATGATATCAATGGACTGAGCTGCGATAACGACGAATTCCCTGCCCACACCGTCACGCTCCGTGACTTTTACATCGGTAAGTACGAAGTAACCCAAGGCCAATACCAAGCCATCATGGGGGATAATCCAAGCCTCTTCGATGCCTGCGGACTGGACTGTCCAGTAGAGCGAGTCAACTGGTATGCGTGCATTATTTTTTGTAATGAGCTGACCCTACAGGATGCAAGCCTAAACGCCACAGAGCGCTGTTATTATCGTGATGCCGCCATGACCGAACCCTGGACGATTGCCCACTACAGCCCTGCGGATGGCGACCCAGCGAGTGGTGATGTATATTTTGATGAAAGCCGCCGTGGCTATCGCTTGCCAACAGAAGCGGAGTGGGAATATGCAGCGCGAGGGGGCAACCTAAGCCAAGGCCATCAGTTTGCAGGAACAAGTGATGCCGCTAACCTGGCTTTATACGGCAACTTTTGCGATACGAATTGTTCTTACTCTTGGGCAGATGCTACTCAGGATGATGGCTATGCGAATACAGCACCCGTAGGTACTTATTTACCGAACGAGCTGGGTATCCACGACATGACGGGCAATGTATGGGAACGGTGTTGGGATGAGAAAGATGATTATTCCTCTGGCAATGAGTGCAACCCTTATGGTACGCCGAATAGTTTATGGACGAACGGCTCGTTTGGACAT
>JAOXNT010006678.1:4744-19730 GCA_028565815.1 Cletocamptus dominicanus | reverse complement strand
ATCTCTATCTCAGTGGAGTCCGGTTTTTTCTTTGCATTTTTGGGTGGGTGGGGAAGTTTAGCCCTCGTTATGGAATCGTGGGCTTTGAATGGTGCCGTACTGGAAGGTATAGCTTCTTGTAAGAAGATGAACGCATCAACAAAGTGTTAAGGAAAAGACAGGCATAAGGGAATTGTAAGGGTATAAGTTGAAAGGAAACAGAAATGGGAATAAAGGGCCAGATTGGACAGCCGTATTGTTTGTGAAAAAGGACCTAGCATCCTGGCAGGCCTGGACTTTTTATCAACGGCAATGAAAACGGGTGTTGAGTGTTGTTGAAATCTCTTTTAGCAGCTTGAAAATTTTAACACTATTATACAACTAAAACGATGTCTAAAAAAATCAATTAAGGAAAAAACGATGTAAAAATAAAATCGTCAAGGTAAAACGATGTTCCAAAATATCGATGAAAAAAACAAACCTTGACGAGAAAAGCCGATGTCGAAATGTTGGGACACTCGTACAAAATACCTAAACTGACAGAGACATAGGAGACTTCTTAAACTTAGGATGAGATTGAGTTCAGCTATTTATTCTTTCAAAAGCTCATCATGCTATTTGATTAGACTACCTTCATTTACTATTGAATAAGAAGAACATTAGAGTAATTAAGAAGTTTTCCTTTGACTTGAGAACAAAATTCAACTTGAGAACATTTCCATCAATATTTTACTTAGGAACTCTTTCTGTCTTTGTAATATCTTTAAGTAGTACTGTAGAACCAAAATGAAACATCTGTGTGAAATTGTTCCAGATCCCTTTCAATTTGGGAGAAATTGACTTACCATATTTCTGAATGTTTACCTTGCGCGTTAAGCTACTTATTTGTATGATATGATTCTTAAGGAATAGAATAGATTTTCTTAACCTTTATCAAAACATCAGAAATTGCAAGCACAACTTCTGATGCTTAACAGCATTTATTCTTTTTATTGTTGGCCGAATATATTTATCAGGGTCTTTGTGATTTTTCTTCAACTCCTTCTTGTATTATCAGATCAATTTTTAGATTTTCCATATGCCCATTAGTATATATATATGAAGGATCATTTCGAAGCATTTTTTATCAAATGATTCAGTTGATACTGTAGACTGTAGTAAGAAAGGTCCTTGTTCAATCTAGAATTGTAGATTGATTTTTATTTGCATTTTTTTTAAAAAATAAAAGCTTTCAATAGCAATTAAAGATAAATTCTTAAATTAAGAGAAGCACATTTTATTTCAGAAAAAAATTGTTCAAACTTCTGCGGAAGGAATGCTATTTGTGAAGTAACTTCAGAAGGTTTTGAATGTACATGTCTTGATGGCTTCAGAGGAAACCCTTATCATAATTGTTATGACATTGACGAATGTGAAAATCATCATCTTCATAATTGTGGAATTGATGCTCTTTGCATAAATCTTTCTCCTGGATATCAATGTGAATGTCCGTTAGGGTATACAGGTGACAGTCACTCTAGGTGTGATGTCATTGATGTGCAAACAATGTGCTCTACGGATTTTGATTGTACTATTAATGCTCATTGCCTCAAACCAGACCAAATTTGCTCATGTAGAACAGGCTTTAAACCATTTGGTATACAATGCATTGATATTGATGAATGCATTGAAAGAAACCCATGTGGAGAAAATGCAACATGTCTAAACACTCAAGGGAGCTTTCATTGCATTTGTCACAAACATCTCAGTGGAAATCCTCCTCATATCCCATGCAAAGGTAAGAAAGACATACAATTATAGTTTTTTTGGAGCAGTTTTTTCTTAATTGGTATTGGGTACTTTCGAAACCTTGTATTCCAATAAGAATACAGTATAATAATTTTAGAGATGTAAAAATTATACATATCCGTATAATGATATCATGATTAATTTATTTATTAACTGCTGCCTTTTGTGCATTTTTCCAGTAAGCCTAAGGACATTTTTTATGAAATCAAGTCATTTAATTTTCTCAATCAATTTCTCATGCAATCAAGTTTTGGCTTTCAAGAGCATCATCATGTTTATCAACAATTTCTCAAAATTGCTAAAGTGTCCTCGGTCTTAAAAAAAATGTGTCATCTCTTAAATAAGCTGCTTGCATAAGAAAGAGTCCCATGATTTCACATATAAAATAAATAATTTGATGATATTTATTTCAATTTTTGTGATAATTTATGTTTGATTTAATAACCATTATAATATTAAGTAAGCATCAAGCATTATTTTTGATACTTTAAGCACAGAAAAATTTTCTTTTTTTATAGGGTAGGGTTTTTAAACTGAACACTTTAAATGACCATGTTTTTCTTCTTTTTGAATCAATTTTAATTTCTTATTGATCATGCATGGGCAATGTTGCAACTATACAATATGAAGGAACAAACAAAGTTTTACTTATTTTGCATCATAATGTGATTACAAGAAGCAAAATTTGACCAAGAGATGTCAATTTTGGCTCTATCTGCCAGGTAAAAAAAACCAGTGATTGCCAACCAAAGTGGAAAAGGCCACATTGAGTGAAACGTCATTGAGTCAATGAAGTCTGGAGTAAGTCTCCAAGGTGTTACATGGACAATGGTGGAATATGCTGGGGTGCAAAAATAGTAGTAGGAACCCTCCCTCTGAACCATGAAATCTAAACAGTAAATTTTTTAATAGAAAAGTACCAAATAGCTTGTAAACAAAACTTTATAGTTTATTTTTAATATATATTTGAAAAAGAAATATTTAGAGTCTCAGAGTCTTGACTTTTATTAATATTTTGCTTAAGTCTGATTATAGTTAGAGGAAAATTGCATGTGAAACAAATAATTCACTGAAAAAAATTAGGTCCTAAAGTATTCTGTATTTATATATATACAGTATGTTCTTACCTTTGTATTTAGGAGCGCTTTAAGGTTGTCCAGATTGCGAAGCTCTCTCAAAATATTTGAATTTTTGGTCTTTGGAATAGTGATACTTTTTCTCGGTTAAACGGGATATTTCTGTCTATGATACGAAAAAAAATTGTGCTAGGGTACCTTTTGTGGGAACTATTAAAGATATTGTCAATTTTAAGGAAAGTTTTGTTGCTTTTGCGGAAAAACTAAAAAAAAAATATAAATGTCGACTTTACGGGTGAACTCACTTGAAATTAAAAGTTGTCGGTCCAATGGGATGTCGTTCTTGTGAGATTTTACCTGTTTGGGCTAGTTAGTCATGATGAGAACAAAGTATGGTTTAATCAAAATTAATCGAATGAAGTATGTTAGATGTAGTTCAATATAAAGAAAAGGAAAAGAAAAGTATGATTTATTCAAGTTTTATTGAATGAAGTAGGTTAGGATAGTTCATCATAAATAAAAGAAAGAGAAAAGTATATTTATTCAAATTTTAACAACTAAAGTAGGTTAAGGCTAGAAAATCGTGAAAAGAAGGAAGAAACAACTTTTTCTATAAAATTTTTAAAACATGCTTTTCAGAATATTCACGGTTCAGAGAGTTTACAGTTCAGATTTCTGCTATTAAACGTTTTGGGGTTTGAACTTGGAAGTATTTGCGGTTCGAAATTTTTGCTGTTAAAAATTCGCTGTGAGATTCTCAGTTTAGAGATTCGAGATTCAAATAGATTGGTGCATAAATAGCCCAAAACTCAGTGCATTTCCCTCATTGGATAGAGCCAAAACTCATTTTTGTCTCTCTAACATGTTGTTGCTTCTTACCAATAGAGTTTGAGTTCACCAAGTGCTTTTATCTACTTACCAAGGCCATAAATAGTCCTCTGGGGTTTATCAGATGTGGTCTCCTGAGTTTTTGAATGTGGCATTGATTAAAAGTTGGAAGTTTCTTAGCATGCAATATCAAATTCCACCTTTTTCTAATCACAATAGAACTGTTTAAATTTTAGCTTTTTTAAAATAAAAATTTCTTGTACAGATCTATGCTCTGAAGTTGATTGTGGGTCTCATTCAGAATGCAACATTGAAAATAATCAAGCTTTTTGTGTTTGCGAGGATGGATGGTCATTCAATCCAAATGAAGTATCTCGTGGTTGCATAGGTAAATTTTTTTTTGTTTTTGTTTTTGTAGCTATCGTTGTTCATATTTCACAAATGTCATGCAATTATTATTACAATCTTATTCCATTACCTAAAAGACTTTTTTTTTGTTTCATGACCGAAATTAATATTAATATTGAACCCTATTCCTGAAATTAATATTAAAAAAAAATCAGAATTTCTTGCTGCGCCCTGACTTGGTTGAAAAACTCTGTGAAAGTCAGCTGTGTTGAAAAACTTTGTGTAGAAGTCTATGGGTTGAGGTTTATGTACGTTTGTACGTGTATGTACTCGAACAAGTCTCTATGGGCTGAAAGTACCATATGCTGAAGATTTTTGAAGAAATTTCAATTTCAAAACTCTTCTGTTCCTTAGAAATTCTCAAGTATAAAAGTGTCTGTGGTTATGTTAATGGGTACAACATTACAGTACTTCCGTACAAAAACACGGTTATCCTTTGGGTGGGTTCAAATCCATGGGTCGAATTTGACACTCGGCAAAGAATCTGTATTCAATTTTTAAAATAGTCGTCTGTATTGTATGGACACTCAGTTATAATTTTTGAGTAAATAAGATGTTTTACATATTTTTTTAGATGTAGATGAGTGTGATAAAGTATTTGGTGCTAATGGCAAATGTGGAGCAAATGCCATGTGCATAAACACTCCAGGAGCTTTTATATGTTCTTGTGAAATTGGATTTACTGGAGATCCATTTGCTTTTTGTTACGGTAAATTTGCTCAATACGCCAAAATTATTTGAAGAACATCACATGACAGATTTTATCTTTAGACCTGGATGAATGCTTTGAAGATAAAATGATTTGTGGAGGAGAAGCAATTTGTAAAAACACAATAGGCAGTTTCAATTGTCAGTGTAAGACCTCAGATGCTAAATTTGATGAAGTACAACAAAGCTGCATTAGAAATTCAAAATGTGAAAAAAATGAGGACTGTACTGGACATTCAATATGCAGTCCTCATGGAATATGCTTTTGTCCAGCACCAAATAGTGGTCCTGGTTGTGAAAGTATGTATATCTTATTTTTTTACTTATCTAAAACTTTAGTCCTTTCCACCTTTCTTTTATTTAATTCCATATTTTTTACGATTGTTTGCCGTCCAATATTACACTAATTAGGCTTAAATCTATAAATATAAGACAAAATTACTGCAATTTTTGACCAGAATTTCCCAATATCTTTTTCTTAGTAATTAACTTAGTTTAAAAGACCTACTGTACATATTGTTTGTTTATTTTTTATTTTATTTTTATTTTATTTTGAATTTTTATTTAATTCTCTTTACCCATTAACTGAACAAAATGTTCAACTTTTAGATCCATGTGAAACTGTGTCATGTTTTCCACATGCAAAGTGCTCAAATCATGAGGAGATCCCATTTTGTCAATGTTTACCTGGATTTCAATTAAGTATCACCAAAAATTCATGTGAGGATATAAATGAATGTTTGACTAATCCATGTGGAAAAGGGGCCATATGTGAAAACTCTTTTGGTTCATTCTTTTGCAAATGTCCAGTAGGAAGCTCTGGGGATCCATCTAAATTTTGCTCAGAATTTAAAGTTTTCACTTGTTTGAATGATGAAAGTTGCAATGAAGGTGAAATATGCCTGGAAAATAAATGCACTTGTAGAAGAGGATATGAAAAAGATGAAACAGAAAAATGCGTTGACATCAATGAATGCTTTGATTCCCAAAGTATGACCTGTGGTATCAATGCATATTGCAAAAATTTGCCCGGAAGTTATGAGTGCCTGTGCCCAAGTGGCTTTGAAGGGAACCCTTTCTTAGAATGTAGAAATTGTTCAAGAGAACAGCATGGCTGTTTTTCATCTGAAACAGCAGGCTATAGCCATCTTAAAACTTGTGCTAATTCAACTGATTGTCAAGATCCTTCAGTATGTGTTAAATTTAATAGCAATTTCAGTTACTGTGCTTGTCCAGCTGGTTATGAAATGATGTCTGATGGAAATTGTCAAGACATTAATGAGTGCAAAAATTCAAAACCATGTGCTCAGGGAGCTCTATGCAAAAATACACTTGGTTCATTTTCTTGTTTATGTCCAGAGTTATCTACCGGTAATCCATATGCAAATTTATGTTTACCTATTTCCTTTGAATGCGAAAATGATGAAAATTGCTCCATAAATGAAGAGTGCATAAACAATCAGTGTATATGCAAGCCTCCATTTTTCATTGATACCTTGAATGGATATATATGTAAAAGCCCATGTGAACAGCACAATTGTGGCTTAAATGCCTTATGTTCACCATCATTCCCCCC
The DNA here is from genome assembly GCA_028565815.1 of Cletocamptus dominicanus. NCBI lineage: Eukaryota > Metazoa > Arthropoda > Copepoda > Harpacticoida > Cletodidae > Cletocamptus > Cletocamptus dominicanus. The sequence continues at coordinate 13,367 of JAOXNT010006678.1, read as the reverse complement.
AAAGTGTCATTGTAAACAAGGCTTTACTGGAAATCCATCAATAGGTTGCGAGGACATTGATGAGTGTAGGAAAGACCCATGCAAGAGAGGTGCAATATGCATCAATTATCCTGGCAGTTACCATTGTCAATGTCCAAGAGGAAGCACAGGAGACCCTTTCAATGCTGGGTGTACTATTACTCAGTCTAGTGAGTGCAATTCAAATGAAGAATGTCCAGGACAGTTGGCTTGCATTAAGAATAGATGCATTAACCCTTGTTCTTCTGTGCCATGTGGGTTAAATGCCTTATGTATACCAGAAGATCATGCTGCATGGTGTCGCTGCAAAATAGGCTACTATAAAAATTCCACAGGAGAATGCATATCCCAATGTGATGGATTCAATTGCGGGGAGAATGCTTTTTGCATTATATCATCTAGTGGACCAACATGTATTTGCAAGGATGGAATGAATGGAAATCCATTTCCTGGAGGCTCTTGTAGATCTATAGCTTGTACAAGATCAACTTCCTGCCCCAAAAAGAGTAATATTTGCAAAAGGGGTGTTTGTGTTGAAGTATGTGGAAACCTAGAATGTGGTTTGAATGCTATATGCGATTTCTCACTGATGACCTGCCAATGTCCAAAAGGCTTTTCTGGAGATCCACATTCAATTTGTATGCCTCCAAACTCACCTGCAATCTGTCATCCATCATGTGGCATTAATAGCATTTGCAATTATGGAAAATTTAATCACTGTGTTTGCAAGGAAGGATTCAGAGGGAACCCTTATAAAGAGTGTCATTCAATTGGTTCCTCAAATTTTGGCTGTATTTCAATGGAATGTGGCAAAAATGCCTTTTGCACTGTCATTCAAGACCAACCAGTGTGTTTGTGTTTGAAAGGATATGAAGGAGAAAATCCCTATGATTCTTGCTCAGATATTAATGAGTGCCAAAATACAGTTTGTGGAAGAAATGCTCATTGCATTAATTCTGATGGAAGTTATACTTGTCACTGTAGGTTAGGGTTTGCAGGAAATCCATATATATCCTGTTTTTCTATAGAAGGATCTGCTGAGGATAATCTTTGTCAAGAACAGGAGTGTGGGCCAAATGCTGTTTGCCATTTGGGGCAGTGTCTTTGCAGAACATCTTTCAAAGGAAACCCTTATGACTTACATGATGGATGCAGTGGTGTCTTAACATGTGACCAAAATATTGATTGTGGTTATAATGAAGTGTGCACACCATTGAAATATGGAGATATCAAAGTATGTAAGGATCCTTGTGAACTAAACTCTTGTGGTCCAAATTCCCTATGTATAACAGAAAGTCATCATTCAAGTTGTGTTTGCATGGAGGGATATAAGGGAAATCCAAATGATGCAATAATTGGTTGCACACATGAAAAACTATGCAACGCAGATACTGACTGCAGTGATGGTGATGTCTGTCAAATAAACATAGATGGGCGAAAGTCTTGTCTCAACATCTGCAATATAATAGATTGCCCAGAAGATGAAATTTGTAACCTGTCAGATGGAAAATCTACTTGTAAATGTAAGTATGGATTGAGGAGAAACACATATGGACTTTGTGAAAAATTTAAGCAATGCACTTCAAATAGAGATTGCTTAAATGTTGAAGCCTGCATTGAAAATAGCTCTGGGGTCAAAGTATGTCAAGACATTTGTTCAAAAATAACATGTCCAAAAGATTCAAAATGCATCTCAGACAATCACTCATGGTACTGCCAATGCAAGAAAGGCTACATAAAAAACACTGATAAATCCGCAGAATGCTTGCAAGATTTTATATCATGCACAACAAACCTTGATTGTCCTGAAAGTGAAATATGTCATATGTTTGAGAAAAATAATGTATGCTTTCCTGTTTGTAACTTACTGAATTGTGGTCCAGGAGCCATTTGTGTTACAAGGAATCATATTGGAAAATGCATTTGTCCTGCCGATGGCCTTTATCATGGGAACCCTTATGGATCTGGCTGCACTAAAATAAATTGTTTAGAAAATGAAGATTGTTTAAATAACCAATTTTGTGATAGATTATCTTTTTCATGCATTAATGTATGCAATGAAGGAATATGTAATGGAAATACAAAATGCATTCCCATGAATCATAGATTTACATGTCAATGTAATCTTGATCATAGTTCCTCTCACATGATGAGTTGTGAAGAGGAAAGTCTAATAAGTGATTCATGTAAAAATGGTCAATGTAAAACAAAAGTATGTAAAAATGGTTTATGCAACACTGCTTGCTACAGTGATGATGACTGCAGTGCTCCTCTTAAATGCATCAGTGGGCATTGTGAAGATGTTTGCATGGTAACGTGTGGCCCAAATTCCCTTTGTTTGCAAAATCAAGATCTAAGTGAGACTTGTCAGTGTCCAGATGGTTTTACGGGAGTACCTACTGCTTTTGAAGGATGTGTAAGAATTCCAAAGGAATGCAGTAGTCCTAATGATTGCCAAAAGTATGAACATTGCTTCAAAGGATATTGTATGGCAATGTGCAAATTTCATTCTGACTGTGCTAAAGGGGAGCAATGTAAAAAGGGAATTTGTTTAAAGGTGTGTCAATATGACAAAAACTGCTTACAAGGAGAAGTCTGTTTAAAAAACTTTTGTGAGCCAGGTTGTCATATAGACCCTGATTGCAAACTAAATGAACACTGCAATAAAGGGGTATGCGCTTGTAAAAGTGGTTTTGTAAAAAAATATTTGGGTTGTGAAGACATTAATGAATGTAATTCAAATGTCTGTGAACTTCCTCAGATTTGCATCAACACAATTGGTTCTTATGTTTGTAAATGCCCCCACAACATGATTGAAGATCCAACTCTGATTTGTAAAGAGAGTAAGACCTGCTCTAATGATGATAAATGTGATGCTCATTTGGCCTGCAGAAAAGATACACTGACTGGTAATTACAGGTGTTTAAACCCTTGTGATACAGTAACTTGTCCTGAAAATGCAATTTGCTATGTAATTAATCACAAAGCATACTGTCAATGTCAAAAGAAGTATAAGGGAGATCCCAAAATACCTGAAATTGGATGCTTTCAGATTGAGTGTGAAGTAGATGTTGACTGTCCATCATCCAATGTTTGCAATCTAGATATTAACAAGTGTGAAGCTTCTTGCATCAATTCCAACTGTATTTCTGGTTCTTGCAAAATTGGAAGTGATGAGAAACCAAAATGCTATTGCAAAGAAGGTTATGAATATAAAAATGGCACCTGCCATGACATTAATGAATGCTCAAATGGAGTTTGTCATACTTCTGCAATCTGTATAAATGTGCAAGGAGGATATAAATGTCAGTGCAAAAATGGCACCATTGGAGATCCTTATCAGAATGGTTGCAAAGCAAAAATATCTTGCCTTACAAATCAAGATTGCTCATATAGTTCATTTTGTGAAAATGGTTTTTGCAGCAACACCTGTTTGAGAAAATGTGGTTTAGGAGCAATATGTGAAGTAAAAAATCATGTTCAAATATGCTCCTGTCCAAAATACTCCACAGGAGACCCAGAAAATGCATGCTTGAAGCAAGAATGTTTTCACAATGAGGATTGCAACACTGATAAATCTTGTATTAGTAATAGATGCCAAGATGCTTGCTCACTTGATGGTGCTTGTGGTACTAATAGCAGATGTTTCACTCAAAACCATACACCATTTTGCCAGTGTAACTTAGGATATACTGGAGACCCTAGAGTTGGATGCACCAAGATAATGCAATGTTTAAAAGACACAGAATGTCCATTAAGTATGAAATGTGCATTTGGAGTCTGCACAGGTAATTTTATCAAGCAATATTAAATAACTTTTGCTTAATTTGAATAATATATAGGGCATTGCAAAAATATGAGGGACTGCCATGAAACACAAGTTTGCTTGAGAGGGAAATGTATTCCAAAATGCCATTCAGATGAAATATGTCCTGCAGGATCAAAATGTCATGGAGGTGTTTGCATAATCAAAAATGATTGTTTAACTAATAAAGATTGTCAAAAAAATGAAACTTGCCAAGAAATGAAGCAATCATTGAAATGCATAGATGTGTGTTCAATCCAAAACATTTGTGGAAAAAATGCTTTTTGTAGACCAATTAATCATGAAGCACATTGCTTTTGCCCCAAAGGTTTGTTTCTCAGATTTTCAAAGTTTTTTATGAAAAGATTTAATTTATCTAAGGATACTTTGGTAACCCTAATGATGAACGTATTGGGTGTCAAAAGAAACTGTGCAATGAAAATGGAGATTGCCCAGGTGATTATGTATGTCAAGAGTATATTTGTGTTGTTCCTAAGAAAAGTAAGTTTATAATAATGGTATATATAGTCCTGATATAGCAATTTACTTCTCATTAAACCCGCATCATACAGCCTCCTGCTCATTTGATGAATCATGTATGGACACACAACTTTGTATTAATGGCCACTGTGTAAATCCATGTCAAAGACGAGATGCTTGTGGCATTAATGCACTTTGCCATATTAAAAACAATAACAAAAAATGCTTATGTCCAAAGTTCTTCACTGGAAATGCCGATGTTGAATGTGTGCGAATCCCTAATATATGTACCTCTAGCCTTGCTTGTTCTTCCAACATGCATTGCTCCAATGGAATTTGTGTGAAGATTTGTTCAAGAGACCATGATTGTGCTCTAAATGAGAGGTGTTTTGATGGCCAATGCATGTGTAAGTACTGCTTGTAATACCGGTACTTCATATTTGCTGTATTCTCTAACCTACTAGTGTCTTGCCGTGTTGACAATGATTGCTTTCTTGGTCATGTCTGTCAACACAAGTTGTGTCTCATTGGATGTCGAGTTAATTCAGATTGCCCAAGCTCATTGGCATGCATAGCTAACAAATGTGAAAATCCATGCAAACAAGCTTTTTGTGGTCCAAATGCATTTTGTGAGGTATGTTTTTTGCTTCTAGTTTGTTATGCTAGTCTTTAAGAGTAAATTTTGATTTTAAATAATCAAGCATCTCCTAATCTTCACATTCTTTTGATCAGGCCATTGAACAGCGTGCAACTTGCATTTGTAAAAAAGGATTCATTCCAAATCCAGGTGCTGTTGGATGTATATATGAGAAAATTTCATGTATTATCAATAAACAATGTCCATCATCTTTTCAATGTGTAAGAGGAATATGCAAAGCCATCTGCTCTGTTGATTCAAATTGTCAAACTCATGAATTGTGTATTAATTCAATGTGCCAAGACATATGCCAGAAAGATAGTGATTGCAGGTATGGAGAGATCTGCCAAGGAATAACTTGCGTTGCAGGATGTAGATCAAGTGATGATTGTGAAGAAAAAGCCATTTGTCATGAAAATGAATGCATTGGTAAATATTGTGATAAAATAGTGAGTAAGATTCTTGATGTGCACTGACATGCATTTCTATCATTTCAGATGCATGTAAATTCAAGAATTGTGGTTTAAATGGAAAATGCGATATAAAAAATCATGTGGCAACTTGTACTTGCCCAGAGGGAACAAGTGGCAATCCAACAGAATTATGTCAAATTAAATTTAAGAAGTGTCAAATTTCAGAAGATTGCACAAATAACTACCACTGTCAATCTGGTATATGTGTTCAAAAATGTAGCTTAAAAAATGAATGTAAATTCAGCAATGATATTTGCCATGAGGGACATTGTCTTCAAAAGTGCATTACAAATCAAGAATGCAATCAAAATTTTTCTTGTGTTAATTTTATTTGCAAAAATGGATGTTCCAATCATCAGCAGTGCAGCACTGACAAAGTATGTCACAATGGGAATTGCATAGGTAAATTTTAATTTATTCAAAACAAATGATCGAAACACACCTGTAACTTAATTAAAAAAAAGTAGGCAATCAGGATTCATGACTTGAATAGCTTTAGCTTTGACAAAAAGCAAAGTTCCAGTCAAGATAGATATACAAGATCGTCAATTGTAATAAGTTAAGTATTTTTGCCTGGAGCCTTGTTAGTTCCATCTGGAATACTCTGTTATTTTACAACTCTGAAAAAAACTGAAAAGGCTCCAAAGACAATCTCAAGTAACTACAACAAAGTTGAAGGTTTTTTAATACACTTTTTCCCCTTGTAAACAGCAAGATATTTACTGCTAGGACCAACTGGAAAATCCTTTTAAAATTTTATATTTTTATCTTCCTTGCAAAACAATTCCCCACCCCTATCAATACCATACTTTATGGTCTGCAATATGTGCAGATTATTAAGTCATAAGGTGGAATTTTAGTGCACTTTTTTACATTTGCCTAGTTGCCTGGTTTATGCCTGCTGCTTGCAGAAATGATGGAGACAGGCCTGGTGCAGGCAGAAACCGGGCAACTAGGAAACTGTAAAAAAGTGCACTAAAATTCCACCTATAATCAATCCATGGATATGCTCTGGACTAAAAACGGATTATCCATGATGCTTTGTAATTTGAGGTACCAGTGTAATTTGAGGTACCAGTGGATAGTTTTTTCCTTTTTTCCCCCACTTTTTGTGATTTGATATTATCTGCAGACTATCGTAAAAGCAGTTCTTATTCTCTAATTTGTCAAAGTAACCATAAAACCATGCACAACTTTTTCACCTCATTATTCCAGATCAAATGGTTTTTAAAGTAAAAAAGGTGACTAAATTAACTCAGGATCCGATAAAGTAACTTCAAATCAAATACATAAAGTGAAGATTAACAGCCTGTGTTTACTTAAAACTAAGAAGCAATAAAACAAAAAGTGGCCGTCAAAGTAATTTGTGTCTAACAAAAATCATGAAAAAAAATGATTATATCAAATTGAAAAAATGCCATATACACTATTTGCTTTAAATATTTTTTTTATCTTTTTTTAGACCCATGCCTTCATCAAAATCCTTGTGGAACTTGTGCTCATTGTAAAACTTCTGATCACATATTAGAGTGCTCTTGTCCTGTGGGCACTTTTGGAGATCCATATCAAAAATGCTACCCTATTTATTTACAATGTATGGAAGGGTGTAAGAATGGGTTCATTTGCAACAAAAATGTTTGCATGCAACCTTGCAAAACGACAAATGATTGCAGTTGTGGAGAGATATGTTCAGAAACAAAGCTATGTCAACAAATATGCACTTATTCACATGAATGTCAGAGTGGAAGTATTTGTGTGTCTGGCAAATGTGAACCTGGTTGTCAAACAAATAAAGATTGCCCCCTGGAAAGAACTTGCAAGGGCAACCAATGCATTGATCCATGTGATGATGTGGATTGTGGTTCAAATGCAACATGCAAAGCAAATGAACATCAAGCACATTGTTTTTGTGAAATGGGGTATCAAATAAACTCAAAAGGTGTCTGCCAAAAAGTTGAGTGCAACAACAATGCTGAATGCAATGATAATAGGGCTTGTGAAAATGGTATGTGTTTAAATCCATGTTTTAAGAAAAACATATGTGGAATCAATGCTAAATGTCATGTTTTGAATCATCACCCACGTTGTTCATGTCCCTCTGGATATGTTGGAGATGCTTTGAAACTTTGTGAAAAAAATAAAAATCAATGCAGTTCTTCTCCCTGTGGCTTTAATGCAACATGCCATGATCTAGTGGATAGTTATGAATGTAAATGTCTTCCTGGATGCATTGGCAACCCTTTGGACAGATGTGAATGCTCAAGCTTTAAGAAATGTGACTCATTCTCTTGTGGAGAAAATGCAAAATGCAAAACAAACATAAATGAAAAGCCATTTTGTTATTGCCCCAAAGAATATCCATTAGGAGATCCTAAAATTAAATGTGAAAGTATTGGTAAGTTTCTAACTATAATATAAACTACATTTTGTACTGTATAATGCTACTCAATCATAACTATAAAGTAAATTGCAGTTTGACAGTCACTTTCGCAAATTACAAACTTTGACTTTGCACAATGGTCTTGCATCCTTATTTTCAATTTCAATTTAATACATCCGAACCTCATTTTTCTGGGCCTAATTTAGCAGTTCATAAAGTAAAAAACTTTTACTTTATGAAGTAAAATTTTGAAGGAGACTATTAAGTAAGAGGATCCAATAAAGCAAGTCAAAATCCAATGAATAGCAGCTCCAAGTACAAAAAAGTGAGAAATTATCTCAGGATTTTACTAAAATGCAGGAAAGAATAAAACAAAAAATTGCCATCAAAATATTTATATTAAGCTAGTATGCAGTTTATTATAAAAAATGTACTGAAAGTCTTCTTGAATTGCATTATGCTCTTAGCAACATCATTTATTTTATTACCACTACGATCACCAGTATAAAAAAATTTGGAACCATCAAAGGGAACATGAATTGTTATTTTAAACATGAAAGGAAAGTTTGCAAACGTTTATAATTAGGATACATGAGTGATACTTAGAAAACATGCAGATGAAATATTGTAAAAATTGTTAGGTAGCTGGATAGAGGATCCACTTAACTTTTGTTGCTAAAATTTCTTACAATAACTGAAATTTTAAATGATCAAATACTGAATTTCAATGAGAACCTTATAAATAAACAGACTAAAGATCAGCAATGATGTCTTGATTTGTAGAGACCCAGGGTGTGCTAAGTTACATGGAAAGCTATTGGACTAATTAA
>JAOXNT010004458.1:0-19840 GCA_028565815.1 Cletocamptus dominicanus | reverse complement strand
TGTTTTGTTGTTCCCGAAAGCACTCCTCTAGGGCTAAATGTGGCGTACACGGCGGCCGACTGTAGTCAAAACGGCAGCATTACAGCGACAGGTATAGGAGGGACTCCTCCATATACCTACAACTGGGGACATACAGGAGATACGAGTGCGTCACAAGGCGACTTAACAGCAGGTACCTATACACTCACGATTACCGACAGCAACAACTGCTCCTATGAATCAGAGATACCAATAGAGAATGAATGTACGGAAGAAACGGCTTGTGTAGTAGATTCCATAAATATTACTCATATAGATTGCGAACAAACCTTAGGAGAGGTGAGTCTCCTCCCAAGCAATTTGGAATATTTCTGGCAATTTGATAGCCTTAATCGTGCTTCACGTAGTGATTTAGATGCTGGAGTTTATGAAATTATAGTAAGTAGTCTTACTGAAAGTTGTGACCAAGACACAATAGAGGTAGAAGTTTTGAATTTAAGAGATGCACTAATACTTAATATGCAAGTAATGGCATTACCCGATTGTGGAGAAGCTAACGGTTTTGTTACCCTGAGCGCATTAGGAGGAACCGGTGATTATGAATATCTATGGAACGATGGGGTAGTGGCAGAAGAGCGCAACGACCTGGCACAAGGTACGTACAGTGTTACTGTAACAGATATAACAAACGAAGATATCTGCGAAACAGTACAGGAAATCACTCTTGGAGATAATTGTTCTCCTTGTTCATTAAGTTTAGGTATGGGTGACATTATAGAGCTGGAGTCTTATAATTGTGTTGAAGGCAACGATTTTTGTGTTCCCATTCCGGTTCAATCATTATCCGATTATCTTATTACTGTAAACGGAGCATTATACCAGGACACGACTCAGGTTTGTGAAATTATACCAAATTTACAATACACTATTAGTAATGAAATAGATTTTTCAGGTGTACCTTATACGGTTTCTTGGGAAGTAAATGGCAATGTGTATTCTGGCCAAATTGTTACGGGAAGTGACTTATTGACCTTTTTAAACACAAACGATACTAAGGGAGAGTGGCTGTTTAAGCCAGATAACAACGACCTGATAGGAGGAGACTCCACCGAAACTTATGGATTATTAGAGTTAATGGATAATAACACCCTTGTTTCATATACTTCTCCGATAGGCACTTACAACGAAATACTATCCTCTTTAACTATTCACTTGGACAGCACTATAAATGATATTGTCATTACCGATGTTGTTACCGGGTGCTCTGATACGACCCAAGTTCTGATAAACTGCAATGATTGTGACTTTTATACTGGAGCAGATACGCTTGTTATAGATGATTGTGATGCTACAACGATGCTTTGTTTTAATGAAGTTTTAGACATAGGCTCAAATTTTGCATTAGTTCATAACGGTACAGATATCACATCCGAATTGCCTCTCTGTGAGGATGGATTTAGTGCAATACCACTAGCGGTAGGGAGTCACCAAATAATCATTGATCATACTTCTAGTACATGTATTGATACTATTGACGTACTAGTAGCTTGCGACTCTTCCTATTCTGTATTGCTTGATACCGTGTACACAAACGTACGAATAGGTAGCGAACATACCGAGTGTATAGAAGAATACATTGATGTAGAGCCACCTTTAACCGAAATATATATAGACGATTGTAACCATGATAACTCTATTGAGTTGCAAGCAGAAATAGAAGACACCTGCGTCTCTCTGTTTAGTGAAGAACAACTGAAAGACACCCTGTGTATTATTGTTTGTAATGATGATTTTGTTTGTGACACAACGCTAATGATTGTCCATGTAGGTCAAAAACCAGATGCTGTTGACGATAATGGACAAGGTATTTTGGGGATAAACAATATTATAAATGTTATGGAAAATGATTCGCTTTACAATCAAGAAATGTATGGGATAGAAATTACTGGTTTACCACAAAATGGAACAGCGTTTGTTTTACCTGATAATACGATTGAGTATTTGCCCCATGACGGAACAACATGTGGTGTTTTAGATAGTTTACAATACACGGTTACCAATGCTTATGGCTCTGATACGGCAATGGTCTTTATACAAATTCATTGTGAAGAAATAGTCATATTTAGTGGTTTTTCTCCGAATGCAGATGGTATTAATGACACATTTACCATACTTGGGATTGAACAATTCCCTAACAATGAAGTCTTTGTTTTTAATCGTTGGGGTAATGAAGTGTTTTATGCAAAGGGATACCAAAACAATAATTCATGGGATGGTACTTGGAATGGAAAAGACCTACCCGATGGGGTCTATTTTTATCTGATTGATAATGGAGAAGGAGACACCTATTCGGGGTATGTTACTATAAGGAGATAACTAAAAAATAATATTTTCAAAGTAAAAGATTTGAAAACCATACAAAAAATGCTCAGATGAGTCCTAATACTATAAATTGACTCGAAAAATGCGTATTCCAAGGGGGGCATCCCCCTTGTTTATATCTGTTGTTGAGTTTTTAAATTTTTTGTGCGGTTTTTAAGTAAAAGATAAGCAATAAATACCATTAACAATGAAACACTTTATAACCCTACTGGTGGCAATATTTTTCGTTTGGAGCGGACTCTACGCCCAACAAATAGAAGCCATTAGTGCTAATTCAGCACCTTATACTCCTGTTAATTTGGTCGAAGAAGTCTTCCTAGGAGAAGGAGTAGAAGTGTTAGATATTACCTATGATGGCCCATCTAGTTCGGTTGGTTATTTTTTTAATGGTCAAAACGATATTGGTATTGATAGAGGTATTGTCGTGAGTACAGGCGTTATTGAGGCGATAGGTCCCGATGCAGGTATTCTAGCAGCAGGTTCGGAAGAGTCATCTTCTACAACCAATAGTACTGCTACCGATGTGGATGTAAACTCTTTAGCAGATACTTCCATGATGGACTTTGCCAAATACACTATTCGTTTTGTGCCTTCCTCGGACTCGCTCACATTTAATTATGTTTTTGCTTCCGAAGAGTATCCCGAGTTTGCTTGCACCGAATATAGCGATATTTTTGGCTTCTTTATTAGTGGACCAGGCATTTCAGGGCCCTTTGAAAATAATGGTGTTAATATTGCCCTTATTCCTGGCACTAATTCCCCCGTTACTGTCAATAATATTCACCCACAAAATGGTCCAGGTTGCCCGCCTGTTTTTGAAGAGTTTTATAACGATAATGATGGTTCTAGTAACTTTCCTATCTATGATGGCTACCTCGATGTATTTACTGCAGGAATCAATGTTATTCCTTGCGAAGAGTATGTTATAAAAATAGTGATTGCTGACCAAGGTGACCCACAACGCGACTCTGGTGTCTTTTTAGAAGCTAACAGTTTTAGCTCTAATGGCTTGGAGGTTACAGTTAATACTGAAAGTTTGGACGGCACTATTTACGAAAATTGTGAAGATGCTACTATCATTTTTAGGTTTGACGAACCCGTCGATTCGGATTATACGTTTGATATAAGTTGGCTGGGCGAGGCTGTCAATGGAGTAGATTTTGAGCCTTTGCCAACAAGTCTAACTATTCCCGCAGGACAAGATATGGTGTCTATAACCATAGAACCTATCGAGGATGGAATAGCCGAGGCCTCTGAAGATATTATTTTAGATGTGGCTATCAACAGTTGTGTGCGTGATACCTTTTATTTAACACTTCAAGACTTTCAATTACCCGTGCCCGAACTAGATGCTGATACAACGGTATGTGCGGGTGCTTCTATACAGCTAAATGGAGCTGTAGAACTTCCTCCTATTGAAGAAGACTTTTTTACGGCCACCGATACGGGGGTACCAATTGTGAGCTCTTTACCTAATATGCCACCAACACCTGCTGTTTCTGCACTAGAAGTAGTAGGCGTTCGCCCCACTCGTCTGGATGTATCTGCCATAAAGTCTGTTTGTTTAGATATAGAACATAACCAAGTTCAAGACCTCAAAATTATTCTGGCTTCGCCAAGCGGCAATCTCATGCCACTTACTACTAATAATGGTGGTATGGGAGCAAATTATACCAATACCTGTTTTACACCCGAATCAACCACTCCCATCAGCAGCATTACTGCCGCCGATGCACCATTTACAGGCAATTTTTCCCCCGAAGGTGATTGGTCAGAGCTTACGCTGGGTACATCTCTTACCAATGGTATTTGGCGACTATATGTTTTAGATAATGCTTTTGGGTTTAATGGTATCATAAGAGACTGGTCAATTACTTTCGAAAATGACTACTCGGTAACATATAACTGGTCGCCTGCGGGCAGTTTGAGCTGTAGTGACTGCCCCAATCCTGTTGCGACTCCTTCTACTACTACTGTTTATGATATGACCCTTACTGATATTTATGGTTGTGAAACAACAGATGCTATCGAGGTGCAAGTAATCAATGAAGTAGGCGCACCGCAGCTATCCTGTACCGATGTTACTACTAATTCGATAGGCTTTACATGGACCGCCATAGAGGGCGTTTCGGAATATGAAGTTAACATAAATGGCTCTGGCTGGATAATGCCAAATATAGACTCGCTTAACCATGAAGTAACAGGGTTGGAGTTAGGCGAAACCGTAGAGGTAGAAGTACGACCTATTAGCGATTGTGGTGGCGAAATAGGTTCGGTTTCTTGCACAACCTTAAACTGCACCGATATTACCACCAATATCGAAACACAAGAAAACCTGTCTTGTCCCGAAGCAAATGATGGTTTTGTTATGGTTTCTGCTAGTGGAGATAATCCTCCTTTTACATTTACCTTAATGGAAACAAGTGCCGCAAATACAGATGGACAGTTTGACAATCTTTCTTCGGGTAACTATTCAATAGTCGTTGAAGATGCACTTGGTTGTACAACAAATATCGAATTTACCATCAACGAACCCACACCACTAACCACCATGACAATAGGGCAAGATGCCGGATGCAATAACAACGACGGTCGTGCTGAGCTTACTATTTCCGGCGGAACAATGCCTTACACCATACAATGGAGCAATACAGAAACAACTACAATTATTGACGAATTGCCCGCCGACACGTACTATGTTACGGTAACAGATGATAATAATTGCCAAATTATTGACTCTGTTATTATTGATAGCCCTATACCTGTTATGGTTTCTGTTACCACTACGCCTACTTGCTTTGGACTATCAGAAGGTACTGCTACTATTGTTCCCGAAGAGGGGGTAGAACCATTTTCATACACTTGGGATGTCAATACTGGTTTACAAACCACCCAAACAGCAGAAATGTTAGCAGCAGGTACTTATATGGTAACAATCACAGATGCTAACAACTGCACCATAGAAGAAATGATAGAAGTAACCGAAACGGCAGAAATTATATCTAATACTACCGCCACCAATACCGATTGTGATGGTCCTCCCACCGGAACAGCTACCGTAAACCCACAAGGTGGTGCAGGCGGTTTTTCTTTTCTGTGGGACGACCCCAATGCACAAACGACAGCTACCGCCTCCAACTTGGGCGCAGGTACCTACACCGTAACAATTACCGATAGTAATAATTGTACTGCCACCAATACTGCTACGGTTACTTCGCCCTCTGGTTTTAATGTAGATGATGTAACTATTCAGGATGTTTCTTGTTTTGAAGAGTCCGACGGTAGTATTCGGGTTATAACCAGCAATGCTACCGGCGATTTGACTTTTACCACTAGCGACTCTAGCAACACAACGGGTGTTTTTGAAAATTTAGCTGCCGGAACGTACACTGTTACGGTTTCTGACAGCGATGGTTGCGAGTTTGTCGCTAGTGGTACGGTCAATCAACCCGACCTTATTCAAACACAAGCCGTACCTATCAGTAATGCAGCCTGTATGGGCAACGAAGGTATGGCTACTGTCGCAATAGCAGGTGGAACACCTCCTTATAGTTTTGAATGGAGCAATACACAAACGGACTCAATAGCCACTGGACTATCTGCCGGCGTACATACTGTTACCGTTACGGATGCCAATGGTTGTGAAGTCGAGCAAATGGTCGATATTGGCTCCGAAGATGGCATTACACTACAAACAGGTGCTTTTTCGCCTACCTGCGCTGGCGACGATTCTGCGACACCCTACATATATGTAGTAGCTAGTGGTGGTTCTGGTACGTATTCATATATGTGGGACGCTACGGTAGGTATGCAAACACAAGATACTGTATTTAATATAGCTCCCGGTACTTATTCCGTAGAGGTACAAGACGATGCCGGCTGTATAGCTACTGCCGAAGTAACTATATCCGAAACGACTGCCATTCAAACCAATATTGAAACTACTCCCACCGACTGTGGAGACACGCCCAACGGTACGGCCATAGTTAGTGTAATGGACGGAACACCACAATACACCTATTTATGGAGCGATGAAGCCAACCAAACAACAGCTACCGCTACCAATCTAGGTATAGGAACATACTACGTTACGGTAACTGATGCGGCCGGATGTACTGCTGTTGATTCCGCAATGGTCAATGCACCTGTACCCCTGACTGTTGATACCCTTTTGATAGACCCTGTTCAATGTTTTAACGGACAAGACGGAGGGGTCACTATTCAAGTATCAGGGAGTATGCCTTTTTCTTACCAATGGGACGACCCCAACTTAATGGCACCTATCGAAACAGGTCTGGCAGCAGGAACCTACCAATTAACGGTAACGGATGCTGCCAACTGCACAATTACCCAAGAAGTAACCATTCCCCAACCGCCCGAATTGACCGCTATCCTCACACCTCAACCCGAAAGTTGTCTAGGGGCTGAAGACGGACAAATAACAACAACGGTAAATGGCGGAACGATGCCTTATGAATACCTATGGAGCAATGATAGTACGACAACCGATTTGATGAATGTTACAGCCGGAAATTATCAACTTATCCTTACGGATGCCAACGCTTGTGTTGTTACCGTTGATACGTCCGTAGCTGCTGGTAGTGTTATCGATGTTCAATTTCAAGCAAAGGATATTTCATGTTTTGGAATGAATGATGGAAATATTGAAGCAACCCCACAAGGAGGCGTAGCACCTTATGTGCTCAACTGGGCACACGGACCTAATACAGAGCAAATAAACAACTTGGCTCCCGATTGGTACACGCTATCGGTTACCGATAGTGAAGGATGTATGACCATAGATAGTATCTTGTTGGTACAACCTCCGCCTGTCAATACGCGTTTTGAACAACAGGATATTTCTTGTCTTGGCAGCAGCGATGGCAGTATTACTATTAATGCAATGGGAGGAGTTCCGCCTTTCGAGTACCGATTAGGAAGTAGTGCCTTCTCTACGAATAATGTCTTTCAAAACCTAAGTGCAAATGTATATGATGTGGAAGTAAGAGACGATATAGGGTGTGTATATGACACAACTATTACGTTGGCACAACCTTTACCTATAGAAGTAACTCTAACGCCCGAATACAGAATTCAATGGGGTGAAAAAATACCATTAAATCCAAGTTATTTTGGCGAAGATATTATAACCTACACTTGGAGTACGGTTGATACGACCACAATTACTTGTGTGGATTGTCCTTTCCCTGATGTGTCGCCATTTGTAACAACCACTTATTCTATACAAATTGAAAACGAAAACGGTTGTATAGCCGAAGCCCTTACCAAAATTATTGTAGATAGAACAGATAACGTATATATTCCTAATGCTTTTAGTCCAAATGGTGACGGTATCAATGATGAATTTACGATATATGCCGACTCCAATGTACGACAAGTAAATTGGTTGAGAATTTTTGACCGATGGGGTAATTTCGTATTTGAGCGCAATAACTTCCCTCCCAATGACAACTCGCTGGGCTGGAACGGAATATTCAAGGGTAAACCCATGAATCCTGCCGTATTTGTGTACGTTGCCGAAGTAGAATTTGTAGATGGTTCTACCAAAATGTACAAAGGAGATGTGACACTAGTAAAATAGTTTACCTTAGTTTGACTTTACTACTTTTAACGATATCAAGCGACGGCTTGAGTCAATAAGAACCAAAGGGTTCTTATTTTATGCTGTGAACTATTCACAAGGCTATTTTTATAGGATGTGAACTGTCAAGCGTTTGGTCATACTGCTAAGACGCTCGCCCACAGGAGGTTTAGGTCCTTGTTTATTCTTGGTCTTGGTAAATACCTCGTTTGTTAATCTTCCGACCCCAACGACGCTCTATCGTATCATCAATGCCTGTTACTATTGGTTCGCCTTTGGGAGTAAAGGTATTGACCACCAAACCAAATAACACCTTACATAAATCATATGCCGACCACTTATCTCGACTCAATACCTCGATGATACTTCGGAAAATTGCGTTCCCAAACTAAGCCAACGCTCCGTAGTACATTGCATATTGTTCGACTACCAGGGCATAGTATTGCTCCTGCTAATAATATTTGCACTTTTGTCCATACACCTCTTCGAAATGCAACTGAAAAATGCGATATTGTTTCTTGAAATCCTGTTGGTAGTTCTATCATAGTTAGAAAAGTCAGATTCTCTAAAGATAATAGATGCCATGGGATTTCTTTATAATAAAAGTATTAAAGTCAAAGTTATAAAAAGTGAATACATACACATAGTTCCTATGAAAACACTTGTACTGTTTATTCTTGTCTTTTTTTCTGCTGTATGGGGCATTGCCCAAACGGCACTCGACTTTACTATTACGTCTTCGGACGGTACGGTCATACAGTTGTACCCCAACCTTTTGGATAACAATAAGACAGTTGTCCTCAAGTTCTTTTTTGTACAATGTCCGCCTTGTAATGCGATTGCACCGGCAACCGAGGTACTGTATCAAGAATGGGGTGGGGGCGACCACGATGTGGAGTTTATCAGCCTGAGTACCCAAAGCTTTGATGACAATGCCGATGTAGCGGGATACAAACAGATGCACAACTTGACCTACCCGGGAGCTGGAAGCGATGGAGGTGCTCCGACGGCGATTGCGCCTTATATCAATGGCAATTATGGTACGTTTTTCGGGACACCGACCTTTGCCGTTATCGCACCAGACGGAACAGTCAATTTTGATGTACGGGGGAGCGGTCAGTCGGGCACTATTGAGGCACTCGACGCTGCCATAGCTGCTACGGGAGCTACCAAGCCCGGTAGTGTGGCACAATACAGCGTGTCGGGTACGGTTTATGGAGGCGATGGCAGTGTTTTTTCGAGCCCTAGTATCCAAATTGGTGGCACGACCGTTTCGGACAACCCGTATGCACTCGGCACACTTGATGCCGGTACCGATGTACAAATAACCGTAAATATTCCCAATACTACACCAGTAGCAGGTATTTCGACCTTCGATGTAGTCCTGACAACCCAGCATATTTTGGGCGTAAACCTCTTTACAGAACCATATCAGATGATAGCAGCAGATGTCAATAATGATGGCAATATTACAACCTTTGATGCGGTGATAATGCGCCAATTGGTGCTACAAGTGATTTCAAATTTTCCGGATGGTGTGCGTTGGTTGGTTTTTAATACCTCCCCCGATGCCTTGTTCAGTGCTACGGGCAACAGCCATACTATCAGTGCTATCGAAGACGATGCTACGCAACTTCACTTTACGCTAGTTAAGCGAGGCGATGTGTCGGGCGATGTGTATGAAGAATAAATAAAAAAGAATATCTCTTTACAATACCAGATACTATATGATTCAGAATGTAGTTTGTCGCTATTTGTTTGCGGCTGTTTTTATTAGACTTGTTACGCAGGTGGTGTTGAGGCGAAACGCCGCCAAATTTTGTTTTGGGCAAGGCAAAATTTTTCGGATGAAGGAGTGATAACTCCTGAACCGCTTGCGGACGGGCTTGCAAAAGCTATTGCTAAAAATTTTAACGCAGTACAGAATAAAATTTGAAAGTTGTAGCCCAATAAGCATCCGGCGTAACAAGTCTATTCATCAGTCTTTTTACAACACGCCTTGTGCAATCATGGCATCTGCCACTTTTACAAAACCAGCAATGTTGGCACCTTTGACATAATTTACGCATCGGTCTTTACCCACGCCATGTTGGAGGCACTGCTCGTGGATATTTTTCATAATAGCATGCAGGCGATTATCCACTTCTTCGCGTTTCCAGTTCATGCGAAGGCTATTTTGCGACATTTCCAGACCAGAGGTGGCGACCCCACCGGCATTGGAAGCCTTGCCCGGCGCATACAGGATTTTTGCTTTCTGAAACACTTCTATACCTTCGTTGGTGGTAGGCATATTGGCACCTTCTGCTACGCCAATGCACCCGTTTTTGATAAGGTTTTGGGCATCTTTCAGGAGAATTTCATTTTGAGTAGCGCAAGGAAAAGCTAAGTCACAAGCGATATCCCAAGGCTTGCCTTTTTCCATATACACTAAGTCGTATTCGTGGGCATACTCTTTGATACGACCGCGACGATTGTTTTTCAGGTCTTTGATGTATGCCAGCTTTTCGTGGTTGATGCCTTCTTTGTCAAATACACAGCCCGAAGAGTCCGAAATCGAATGTACTGTACCGCCCAAATCTAGTATTTTTTCGATAGTAAACTGGGCAACATTGCCAGCACCAGACACCAAACATTTTTTACCCTCTATCGTGTCGCCTTGGTGGTGCAACATTTGCTGCGTAAAATACACACAGCCATATCCTGTTGCCTCGGGGCGAATTAAGCTGCCTCCATAGGGTAGCCCTTTGCCGGTAAATACGCCGGTATGTTCGTTGCGGAGTTTTTTGTACATACCGTACATAAAACCCACCTCACGTCCACCTACACCTATATCACCTGCGGGTACATCCGTATCGGGACCGACATGGCGATACAGCTCTGTCATAAATGCCTGACAAAAGCGCATAACTTCGGCATCGGATTTTCCTTTTGGGTTAAAATTAGAGCCTCCCTTGCCGCCACCCATAGGCAGGGTAGTGAGGCTGTTTTTGAAAATTTGTTCAAAGCCCAAAAACTTGAGAATACTCAGGTTGACACTAGGGTGAAAACGCAAGCCTCCCTTGTACGGACCAATAGCTTGATTGAACTGTATGCGGTAGCCTTTATTCACTTGTACCGCACCGTTATCGTCTATCCATGTTACGCGAAACGAAATAGTACGCTCCGGCTCCACCATGCGCTCCAACAAACCATAGGCTTGATATTGTTTATGCTCATTGACAAAAGGCACAATCACTTCTGCCCATTCGTGTACGGCTTGATGAAACTCTGGTTCATTGGGATTGAGAGCTTTAACATAATCTATAAAAGCCTCTACAGTCAGTTTTGAAGGTTTTGCAATAGCTGCCATAAGATGTTGATTTTACGAAAAACTGCTTTATACAACGGATGGTCTAACACCTCCAAAAACAGCTAGTTCGTGTAAAAAATATAATTTTTGATTTTAGAATAATTATAAACAAGTATTCAAAAATAGCTTTTTTTATTGCGTATTTTTCTTTTTTTTGGAAAAAAATTTTAAATCAGAAGGAGTAAGTAGGTGTATTATGTGTTTTGAAATGCGAATTATATGGTGTATTGAGGCGTTGTTTGGCAAATAAAAAAAGGAAATAATAGAGGTGAGTAAAAATAAAAATTATCTTTGTAGGTATTGCAAAATATTTGTTCGGATGCGTTCTTGAGTGTTGGTTTGTGTCGCTTTAACAAAAGGCTGCCCGGTGAGCAATTCGTACAACTCAATGTATCGCTCCGACACTTGCCGAACAAAAGCATCGGGCATATCGGGCATCGTTTGTCCCTCCAATCCTTGAAAGCCATTTTCCATTAACCATTCGCGGACAAACTCTTTAGAGAGTTGTTTTTGGGGCTGGCCCTGAGCTTGGCGTTCGGCGTAGCCATCCAAGTAAAAATAACGAGAGCTATCGGGCGTGTGTATTTCGTCAATGACGTATATTTTTCCGTCTTTTTTACCAAACTCATATTTTGTATCTACGAGGATAAGCCCTCGCTCGGCAGCCATCTGTGTACCTCGTTCAAATAGGGCGTAGGTATATTTTTCTAGCAGGGCATAATCGTCTGCACCGACAATGCCTTGTGCCAAAATTTCGTCTTTGGAAATATCCTCATCATGCCCTTCGTCTGCTTTGGTAGCGGGGGTGATGATAGGAGTAGGAAAGCGGTCGTGTTCTTTCATACCATCGGGCAAAGGTACGCCACAAAGCACCCGTTTGCCAGCCTTGTAGGTAC
The DNA here is from genome assembly GCA_028565815.1 of Cletocamptus dominicanus. NCBI lineage: Eukaryota > Metazoa > Arthropoda > Copepoda > Harpacticoida > Cletodidae > Cletocamptus > Cletocamptus dominicanus. The sequence goes on along the minus strand of JAOXNT010004458.1, from coordinate 7,632 downwards.
GCCAGGCGTGTCCGGTCAGGTAGCCACGAATGACCATTTCGATGCGAAAAGGGATACAAGCAATACCTACTGTCACATTGGGGTCGGGCGAAGCAAGTCGCCAGTTGGGGGCAATATCGGTAGTTGCTTCCAAAAAATGGGCTGCCAACTGATTGAGCACCTGCCCCTTGTAAGGAATGGGACGAGGCAATACATGGTCAAAGGCCGAAATGCGGTCGCTCGCCACCATGACCAACAAATCGCCGATGGTGTAAACATCGCGTACTTTGCCTCTGTAAAAATGGGTTTGTCCTTCGAACTGAAAATGGGTGGCGGCTATGCTTGTTAGATGCTGTGGTGGCATGATGGTTTTTGTGCAAAAGTAGTTAATTTCTGCAAATTTACGTTCATTTGTCATCCCCCTATTTATGGCAATCGTATAAAAACCTGCCCCCTTTTGTCGAGCCTGAGTCTTTAGGCGAAACGGGGCATTATGGCGAAATTTGTACCCAAACAAGGCAAAAACAGATGCGATTACCTTGTGCCCCTATTTTTTTATGGGCTGCTTATCCATATTTTTTCGATTATATCGCTGGTGCTGCCCTGTATTTTCAAAAAATACAAGCCATCCGAGAGCGCAGCAGGCACCTTTAGCGGAATAGCTTCTTGCTGCACACCTTGCCATTTGCCTTGTTGCACCAACACGCCATGCAAGGTATATAGGGCATAGTTCAGGTTTTCTTTTGTTTTTAAATTAAAATGTAAATGATTGCCCGAAACAAAGGGATTGGGAAACCAGAGGTCTATATCAAAGGGGTTTACCGTAGGCGGTGCTACTACCGAAAGGGAGTCTTCCAAGTCGAAATACACCACAAATCCGTCGTGGTCGGAAACGCGCAAGACGGGGTCGCTTGTCAAAAATGTCTCTGGACTATCGGCGTTGCCGCGCGTATATATGAGCGTGTCAAACTGCATTTGCACCAAATCACGACTACTCAAGCAATGGTCTAAAATTTGACTACTTCCGTTAAAAACATACGAATATTGCTCCGAAAGGGGAATTTCCAAACTGCGGTTGACCAAGGGTGTTTCGACAATGGGTTCTACCGGAAATTGGCTTCCCAAGCTCGCTTGCCCCGTAATTTGGTTGACGACATCTACATAGCCGTCCGAAAATTGGAACGCATTAAAATCGCCCAAAAGAAAAATATTGTCGTACTGTGTTTGTAGGGCTTTGACCATACGCGCAATAGACACCGCTTGCTCATGTCGCTTGGTGCGCACAAAATTTTGGTCGCTGCCTTCGATACCGTTGAGCGAGCGTATATGCACATTGAGCATCGCAAAAGGGGTTGGCGGATTGGTGTTGAGTTGCCCGGTAAGTAGGAGGGGAGGGCGGTCGTGTACGCGTCCACCAATGCTGAGGGATTCGTTTTCGCCGAGTTGTTCTATTTCGACTCCCGAGACGGTGTTTTTTACCAAATATCCGGTGTGTATAAAACCACTTCCTTGACGAAAATAAGCGGTATATTGCTGCGTCGTGTCTGCTTGTTGCAATAGTGTAGCCACTTCTTCCAAAACCCGCAAACTCCCCACTTCCTGAAATGCTATGATATCCGGTACTTGTAGCGATTCTTGAATATAACGCACCATTTTTTCGAGCCGAAAAGCATAGGCACTATCATCTTTTTCAAAAAACAAACTATTGATACACCCAAAAGAGGCTTCCATCTCGTTTTTTGGACGCGCTGTTTTGTACAAATAATCGCCTATTGTGATATAACTAATAGGTGCCAAAAAATAGAAATCGTCCTCTTGAAGAACAATTCCATTGCCACGGAGCTGCATCCCTGCACCCAAATTTGGACTATCAGAAAGCCCAAAAACAGGCGGCACAAAGGGTATCGCTTCTGGATTGCCGTCCCACATCGGCAAACTGGCATCCGTGCCACCACGAATACCTGCTTCTCGAAATGGACGCTGCGGAAGTGGCGTGACAAAGCCTGCACTATAGTCATTGGATGCCTCGCAAAGGGTGAAATTGTCTAAAGATACCAACATACCCTCCAGCCATTCCCATGCAGAAACGGTTGCTGCTGCTGCGACCGGATAATCTGACGTGACGAGTGTAGGCGTAGGAAGTGGTTGGTCGCTACTGACCAACTGACTGGGCGTATCTTGCACCTCCAAAAAGGTATTGCCATTGTTGGACTCCAAAACACGCGCTTCTACCGTGACTAGGTCGCCGACCTGAAAACCATGCTTTTCTTCGACCACCAATATGCCATCGGAGGTGCTACGGTTCATATCGCTGCGCGTATCGGGTGTTTGTATAAAAAAAAGATCATCCAGCACCTGTGTGACGACATTTTGTTCGGTACGCACCAGGTCGCCTTCGTAGGCAGAGGTGTTGTCGCTACCTTGTATTTGCCATATTTCCAGGGTCGGTTGGGCATATAAGATGATATTACTCACCACAAAAATAAATAGACAAAACAGACGAAGCATAGTTTATGAATTGATTATTAGAACAACAAAGGAAACAGCACAGAGCCATTGGAAGTTTTTAGAAAAACGATATTCAACAAAGGCGGCGTTAAGGGAGGGAGGTCTATGGATTTTTTCCTATATTTCAATAGACTAGGGCGTTTTAACCAACCGACGTATATACTTCTTTTCTTGATGTAGCAATAGAAGCATATAGACGGCACCGGGCAATTTGCTCAAATCTAGCGCAAAGTCTTTGCTGACTTGTCCTTCTGCTACACATTGTCCGTTGGTGTCCAAGACTTGATATAGGGTCGGCTCGTGGGGGATGTTTTGTAGGTAAAAAATACCCGTACTCGGATTGGGATAAATATAAAAATTGTCGGTCGGGTAGGGGTAGTCGGTTGCTACTAGGTCGCAAGCACTTTGTACGGCGATATTGTCATAGCATCTGCCTGTATTGCCAAAAAAAGTTATGGATTCTGGGGTGTTTTCCAAGAAAGTACAGATATTATCCAACGCACAAGCAGCAAGTTGGCTATTACCGGTGATGGCTATAACGGGTGGGTTGGTCGTATTGAAAACGATGTGTTGGAGTCCGTTTAAGCTGGTCAACTGGTCGTTGTTGTGGATGTTGAGCGCATAGCCGATGTGGTGTAATGTTGACAAGGCACGTATGTGGGCGAGGGCGGGGTTGTTTTCTAATGAGAGATGGTGTACTGTTTGTAGGTTTTCTAAACCATCCAGAGAGCGTATTTGTGGGTTTTCTAAAATACGTAAAGTGCCATAGACGGTTTGTAAGCTGTCCAAACCACGCAAGTTTTCTAGTGCGGTGTTGTTGGAAATCCGAAAATCACCGTGTATTTCTTTTATGTTTAACCCATCAAGGGAAGTCAATGACCTATTTCCGTTGAGGGTAATATTGTTTTGGAATGTATCAGGTAGTGCGAGCCCTTCAAGGTTTTGGAGTGCCGTATTACCGACTATCGAAACATCTCCGCCGAGGTGTACTACCTTTGCTAAAGCATGGGTGTTTTCTATCGAATTTGCCCAAAGGATAAGGTTTCCATCCATATAGTTCAACTGTTCCAAACCTGTCAAATCGGTCAAGTGGTCGTTGTATTTGATGTCCAAGTTGCCACCGATAAATTGGAGTTGGTCGAGTCCTTGCAAATCATGTAGCTTGGTTGCGTGTATTTTGAGCGAGCCATCTATTTGTTGTATAAAGCTGAGTGCAGAAATATCGTTTACAGGGTCGGTTTCGGAGGTGTTTTCGATGATTACATCGCCCATAATACGATAACAACCAGCAAGATGATTTGCTACAAACGCCGTCACATCGCTTTGTGCGCGAATAATCAGGTTTTCGGGAAAGCAAATGGAACCACTGCATGCTTCGGTCACCGTCACATCGCTACCGCAACGTGGGCTATTGTAGCCAATATCGGCATTGCGTCCGTCCTCCAAAAATTGGCAAATATTGTCGAGTTCGCAGTACGACAATTTGGGGTTGTACTTGATACGCAAAATATTGAAAGCATCGGGGTCTATATTTTCGATACCCTGAAGGGTTTCGAGTTGGTTGTTGGCTTCCACGATGAGGTAGCTGCCTATATCGGTAAGGTTTTCGAGTCCCTCCAAGCTGCGTAGGGCGTGGTTGAATCGGATGGTCAGGTAGCCATCTATGGTGTGCAGGTTTTCGAGTTGCTGGAGCGAGGTCAGTGCTTGATTTTCGGAAATCGAAAAGGTGCCGCGTATGCGCTCAAGGGACTGTAACCCCTCCATATTGCGTAGCCCTTCTAGCCCTTGTAGCGTAAAATTGCTGTTGATATACCGGAGGCTGTCCAACCCGGCAAAGTTTTGGAGGCGGGGGCAGAAGGAGATGGAGATGACGCCAATTTCAGTTAGAGCCGGTAGGTTTGAGAAATCTGTGAGGGATTCATTCAGCGTGATTTTCAGATGGTGTACATAGCTGAGACTGTCAAGCTGTCCCAAATGGAGTAAGTTATGATTGTTTTGAATATCGAAATTGTGTACGGAAACAAGGTTGTTCAAACCTTCCAAAGTGATAAGAGCTTGATTGCTCTTAATCAAAAAATCTTCTACCTGCTTTAGGTTTGTTAAGCCGGTCAAGTTTTCCAACTTGTTATTGCCGAAAATGGTAAAATCGCCAACGCTACTTAATCCACTCAATCCTTCAAAGCTTTGCAAAGAATCGCAAATGACAATATCCAAGGTGTTTACTTGCCGTATTTTTTCCAAGCCTTTAAGGTTGGTAAGTGACCGACAAGTGTTTATACGTAATTCATTTCCAACTTGAGATACATTTGAAAACGTATGCAGGTCTTTAAGTAGCATATTGTCAGATAAAAATAAGTTGTTTGTTTTAGTAAGATTGCTAAAGGCGGTCAACGAAGTGAGGGAGGCATTGTCGCTAATCGTTAGGGCAAAAAAGATAGTATGCGTTTGTTCAAAACCTGAAATTTCTTTCAACTTGGCATTGTTTGTCAGGGTGATTTCCGAAAAGGTTTCATTTATATTAAAACCACTTATGCTTTCCACGTTAGGATTGTCTTTGAGTACTACCGAAGATGTAATGTGCGCTTGTTGGAACGTTTCGATTTGTTGCAATTTTTCGTTGTTTTCAACTATTAGCTTACCGTTTATCTGTTCAATATTTTCCAAACCCTCCAAATTTTCAAGACAGGGGTTGTTGAGAATAGCTAAATCACCGTTTATTTCTACAAGATATTCCAAATTTTCTAGGCTCGTAATAGGGTCATTTTGGGTGCTATCGGTTTCGATGATGAGGTCGCCGTTTATCTCCCGACAACTGCTCTGTTGTGCGAAAGATTCCACTTTTGTTTGGGTATCTAAAATGATAGATTCACAGTAATCAATATTACAATGGTTTGCAACTTCATGTGAGGTGGTGCATCCTTCTTTATTGTTTAAAAAAAGGAAACCATCGCCCTCCACATCTATAAAGTTGCAAAAGTTATCCAAATGGCAATAACTCAAACTCGGATTGCCGATGATGCTTATACCTTCGAGTTGCTGCGGCGAAACATTTTGCAGTCCCGTGATGTCACGCAGTTCTTCATTGCTATGCAAGTATATAGAACCGTATAAATCTTCTAGCGAAGCAAAATCGTCAAGATGTGCAATCTGTGTACTCAATAATTGTACATCTCCATAAACATATCTAAGGTTCTCAAAGGCATGGAGTGCCTCTAGATTTTGATTGTTAGAAATTAATATACCATCTAAGCTACTCAACTGATTAAGCGCACGTAGTTCTAGCAAACGTTCATTATTGACAACAAATAGTTCGCCAGCAATATGCGTAAGGCTATCCAAGCCGTTTAGATTTTTTAGTGCCGTTTGGTCGAGTATAAAGAGGTTCCCGTTAATATATCTAAGGGAGGACAGTGGCGATAAATCCGTTATAGGGTCGGGGTTGCCCGGGAAAGTACTTATTCTAAGGTCGTGTGGTATCGTGTCACAACCATTTGTGGCAAACCGGTCAATACCTCCTTGGGTAGTGACCGGGAAATCATGTTCACATGGATTGTATGCGCCGCAAAGGGATAGTACTTGTTGTTCGGTGTTACAAAAACCACTATTTCCATAGATGGTAATAGCCGTACTCGGGAGCGTTTCGATTGCTGCACAAATGTTATCGGTGTGACAGTACGTAAGTAGCGGATTAGAGTTTATGCTGAGCGAAGAAACAGAAGATAGGTTTTGTAAACCCGCTATATTGTCAAGTTTTTCGTTACGAGACAGTTCCAAAAAACCAACGGTTCGCAAATTGTACAAGGAGTCTATGTTTTGAACCCCACAGTTGTGTATCTGAAAATAAATACCTACGGAATCCAAGCCTTGAACGCCGTTCAAATTGACCAATGCGGGGTTGTCCTTGAGTACAAACTGGCTTTCTAAAGAACTTACGTTGTGTAGGGCAGAAATGTTTTGGAGGTTTGGATTGTCATCTATGACCACATCTGTGCCTATATCATTTAAATTTTCAAAACCATCTAAAGTAGTCAAGTCGTTACAACGAGAAATGTACAATCCCCCTCCTATGCGTTCGACATGGCGCAAGCCTTGCACACTTTTTAGGTCTGTCAAGGCACTTAAATTTACGTCATTTGGAATTTCTTTAATTTGACCAAAAGCGGTTATTGTATCCAAAAAATAGTTGGATTGTAGCGTTAGTCCTCCAAGGTGTTTTAGGTTTTCAAAACCATCAAGCGACCAGATGAATGTATTATTCTTGATGCTTAACCCCCCACCTATGTACTTTAGATTATCGAAAGCTTGGGTAGAAGATAGTAATACCCTGTCGAGTATCAAAAATGTAGATACGGTATCCAAGTTGCTGAGAAACGAAAGATTGAAACCGAGTGCATCTGCCAATTCTATCCTTTCTGCCTTGCGTAGCTGATGCAACCCCTGTTCGATGTTTAGTCTACCGCAATTTTTGATGGTCAAGTTACCGATGGTTTCTATATTTGAAAGCTCTGGAATGGAAACAATATCTAAGTCTTCTAGGTGGAGTCCCTTTTCGAGTTTTGTAAGATTATGAAAAGTACCTAATGAGGTAATGTTTGGGCAGGCTTCAAGATGAAGTCCTCCTACATTAGATAGGGAGGCAAATACAGACAAGTCGGTAACAGCATCCATCTCAATCAAACTAATGGTTCCTCCCACGCTTTCCATGTCTTGGAATGCACTCAAACTGCTGGCAGGGGTTCTGCGTAAGTATAAGTCACCTTCTAGCGTTTTTGTTTGAAACAGGGCTGATAGGTCATATAATCCGGGATTGTTACTTATATGTATCAAATGTTCCACAATTACATTTTCCAAACCGTCTAGAGAATTTAGTGTAGGACATGATCGGATATACAAGCGGGAGCATTTTTTTACATTGCTTAAGCCTTCGAGCGAAGAAAGAGATAAGGCGGAAATAGACAAACTTCCTTTGACTTCTTCCAAGCAGTTCAACGAGTCTAGATTCGTTATGTTGTCTATAAAACTATATCCAATATTTACTTCGTCCACCACACTACAATTCGGATAGTCGTTCGGAAAATTATCTACCTCTTCTTGCGACCTCAAAAAAATAGTCTGCCCCTTTGTCGGCAGCAAGAAAACGAAAAC
>JAOXNT010003348.1:0-19842 GCA_028565815.1 Cletocamptus dominicanus | reverse complement strand
GGCAGAGGTAAAGATCGAATACATTCGGGTGCTGTAAAAAGTTTTACTACTGTTGTTCAATGTGGCAGTGCATATCGCGCAAGTGGCGGTTCTAACGGTTTATCAGTTGTTTTTGATGTGGGGTATAACCCAGGTAATAAAACTGTACCGGTTATATTTGAACCTTACACCATTCCAGATAGGCTGGTAATTACGAATTATTATAATGGGCAGATCCTGTTACAAACGCCCGGTTATGTCTCAGGTACGCAGCATGGTTCGTTTAATATGTACGACGCGAGAGGTAGAGTTAGGGTTAGAGTCTATGGCAATTCAGATACAGATACGAGATGGAACATTACAGTAGGTTGTGCAGGGGATGCGACAAAGGCTGCGCTATCATTCAATGATGAATATGATGTATCAGCTAAGCAGGGCAACAATTTAACTGTTACTGTCGCACCGCTCACAGGAAAGGAAGGAAAATAAAAGTCATGAACTTAAACCTGCATTAGATGGAGCAAATGTTAATTTTTTAATGTTATTGAAAGCTGCTTGTCAGTTATATTTTGCATGACAGGTCGCAGATTTTAGATGTCAGCTACAATATTGGTAATAAATGTACGGTGCAGGTCATGAATAGTAAAATACACGCCGGAGTTTTTACGAGTTTGGTTTATAATGTGTTTTGGTTCTTTGATATAGCTATCGGGTGTTTGACCTGGTACGGCGTAACCCGGTCAGCCAAAGAAATAGCGGGTAATCGCGTATAGAGTCTGTATTTGTCTGTGTATTAATTAACCAGTCTCTCAGGGTAATCACGCTTTGATACCATTTTGGCATGTCTTTGATGCTGATAAACGATGGTCGTCGGGTTTTCTTAAACCAGATCTTTTTATGACTGATGCGAGCAACAGGATTATGTATAAATATGGCTTCACCGTGTGCAAAATTGAATAATGCCCGTAACAGACGCATGGCATGATTGCCCGGGTAGGGGAAGTCTGGCCGATTTCTAAATGACGTTTTTCGACTTTATCATGGGTGATGTCTATTAAGGTTTTATTTTTCCAGTCTTTTAAATATTGGTTGACCGAGACTTGTTAATTGGCTTTAGTTGATTCTGCTAGTTGGTGATGCAGCTGAATATAAGCAGTTAAACATTCAGCTAGCGTAATGCTGCGGGCTTCATTGGCTTTTTTTCTTAATTCGAATTTATGCCTTCATTCAGTTTATTTAGGTTGTTACTTGCAAGCCGTCTGGCCTGTTCAATAGTCATATTAGCATATTTGTCTAATGTGACCTGAATATCTTTGCCTTTTAGTTTTAGCGCATGATAAATGCTACAAATAGCCTGGCGTTGTGGGGAATCAAGGCGTAGCCACCATTTAAATCATTGAAAATCAAAAAAATAAAAAATAGAAAGTGATCAATTGGCTTTAGCATGTGTAAAGGGGAGGCTTTGATTAAACTGCTTCAGTTATTGGCTGGGTGCCGGAAATCTGGTAAGCTATTAAATAACAGTTAACTTTGATAGAGGATGATGACCATGAAAAAAATTTGTTCACTGCTGTTTATCGCATTTGTTTTTCCAATCGCTGCTTATGCAAATTCATGTAATTCAGGCAGCTGTTACGCAGAAATTCAAGCCTTGTATAGTCCTAATAGTGAATTTGTATATATAGGGACTGCTGCTGATGAGACTGCGCTTGGATGTAATCCAGTTAGTAATGTTTACATAAAGTTGTATAAAAGTCATGCAAATTTTTCTGAAATATATGCAGGCCTACTGGCAGCCCAAGCCCAGAACCGTAAAGTAAAAGTAAGAATTAGTCCGTCTATTAACGATTGCACCGTTGCATACGTTGTTACATATAATTATTAGCGGTAAATCGTAAATTTTTTGTGAATTAACTTTATGTATTATTAGCTATTATATTTTTGATCGTATTAACGGGTTTTGTTTGTTGAAACGCGCCTAAATAAGTCAAATATACAAAATGCTGCTCAAGTTTTTTGGGCAGTGTTTTGAATTAATTTAGGTAACGGCTAAATTATTGGCGAAAGTGTAAGTGGCGCTTACAGTAATTACAATAAAATTGGAAATAAATATTGACGAAATATACTAAATTTAAGTTCAACTAATATAATTTATAACTTTTTCCTATTTTCTACTTCATTTTGTAATATTTTCAACCCCCTTATGATGGGTGTTTTGTGTTATTATTACAGTTCGGTAAGAATGATTTTTTAATGCTTTAATGAACGAACCAAAAATTTATTATTTTGGTTGTCGGTAAAATTTGACAATATTTGGTTTTTCGAGTGAAGAAAATTTAGCAATAATTTTAACGATAAAAGAAAACAGCATTTATATTGAATGAAGTTATAGAATATTTTATCCCCTAAAAAAATGAAAAATATTAAAATAAAAATTTATGCTTTATTCTTATTCCTTTTGATGTCACCTCATATAAAAGCCAATATGACATCGGAAGACTTGCAAATTGTAGATTGTTTATTACCTGGTAAAGTTAAGCAACTCGGTTTAAAACGCACCTATATATCAAAGAAAAGACCTGCAAAAATAACGGCAAATGAATGCGCAATCAGAGGTGGAGAATTTGTTCTCGAAGATCGTGCCAGTATGGCAAGTTCATTGCAAGTTTGGCAGGAATCTGCAACACTAGGTGATAAAGAGGCGCAGTATTATGTTGGCGAAATATATGAAAAAGGAATAGGCCAGGATCCAGAATATGAATTAGCTCGTGTATGGTATGAAAAATCTGCAGAGCAGGGTTACGCGCCAGCAAAAATCAGTCTTGGGAGGATGTATGAGTCTGGGCTAGGCGTTGATAAAGATCTTGTAAAGGCAATTAATTATTATCGGCAAGCATCAGGCCTAGAGGATGAATCAATTGACTTTGTATCAGCTTTTGAAGCACAGATAGAACAAGGGCAAAAACAAGTAGCATCGCTTCAGAGTCAACTCGAACAGGCAAAGAAAAAACAACTAGAGTTGACACAGAAAGTATCTGAATTACAACAAAGCTTAAAAGAACAAAAGTCACGTGCAAGTGAAATTGAGACAGGTGTTAGGCAAACTGAGCAGGCGTTATTTGAGGCGCGTAAGGCAGTGCGTCGCATGCCAGAGAATAAAAATTATAAACGTCAAGCGATTGAGTTAAACCAGCAATTACTTGATGCTAATGAACAATTAAGACAGCAGAAAAAATTAATTGCTGCTATGCAAAGTGAACTTGAGTTAGCGCGTTCTGGTGAGCAGACCGATGCTTTTCTTAAACAACAGTTGCAGCAGGCGCAAAATAAACTAGAAAATGCGAAACAGTCTGAAATAGAGAATAAAAAGCGAATTAATTCCTTGCAGAATCGTATTGATTTGCTTAAAGGGCAGCTTGATAAACTCGTTCCAATTGAACAAATGGCGCGTTTAGAAAAAGAATTGCAGAGCCAAAAGTCTCAAATGCAGACCGCTTTGCAGCAAGAAAAGAAAAATATCGAATCACAAAAACAATACATAGAGGAATTAAAGCAGGAACTTAAACAAAGCAAGGCGTCAGAGAATAAAAAAGTTGCTACGACACGGTATATGTTGTCAAATGCGCAAGCAAAAATGGATGAAATGCAACGTACTTTAGATTTTAAAAACAAACAAGTATTGCAGTTAAAGCAAGAAATTGCATTGCTGCAAAAAACCGTCAAACAGGAGCCAACAAGGCTTGATATTGACTCAATGGAAGCCGTCATTCAGTCAATATTATCTCAAAAAGAAGACTATATTGCTAAGTCTGTGCAAAATCTTAAATCCGATCTGGCGGCCGCTAAGGCAGATGTTTCTTTATTGCAAAAGCGTTTATCCCAAAAGCAGAAAATGCAGGATGATCAGAATAAATATATAGATGAGTTAGTCAGCGCAATCGCAAATACGAAAAATCAAATTGAAAAATCTAACTGGGTCATTGAAGAAAAAGAAATTCAACTGTCAGCTGCGCAAGAAAGAATTAGATCATTACAGTCACAGTTAAGAGCTTTCCCTGTTCAGGTACAGAACTTAGAGAAACAATTGCAGTTACAACGGGACAGGCTTGCGAAAGCCAATTCACAAGTTTCTGCTTTAACTAGCAACCTGGCAAAGATAAATACTGAAAAAACGCAATTGCAAGAAAGAATATCTATGCTCGGTGTGACTGATGCACCATTAATAACCATTCGTTGGCCATCCAGTCAAATAAAAAATGACACTACCAATGCCAGTGCAAGAGTGATTGCAGGTTCGATAGTAAATATTGTCGGCGCTGTATATCCGCATAAATTAATCGAATCATTTACTATTAACGGTAAAGAAGAACAGCTAGATAATAGCGGATTGTTTCTGAAACCGGTTGAAGTAGCTGACAAACCAGTTGAGTTAACATTCACTGCTATTAAATCAGATGGTGTCAAAACGAATACAGCGTTAACGCTAAAGCCGTCGAGTCAATTGGACAACGAATTAGTGCAGACGCAGTTAGATAGACCAAATGTGGATTTTGGGAAATATTATGCATTAATTATTCACAATAGTAATTATGGTGATGGTGTTAATGGGTGGCAGCCATTAGTTACGCCGCGTCAAGATGCGCAAGATCTTGCTGAATTACTTGAAGATAAATATGGTTTTAATGTTGAAGTTAAATCCGATGTTACGCGTGAAGAGCTATTATTAGCGTTAGAAAATATGCGCAAAAAGTTAACAGACCAAGATAATTTATTAATTTATTATGCAGGTCACGGATATATTGATCCTGAAAATGATCAAGGCTACTGGATTCCGGTTGATGCACGAAGTGATAGTTCGGTTAAATGGGTTTCAAATGCGAGTATAACGGATCAAATTCGGGCAATGTCAGCACGCAATGTCATGGTGATTTCTGATTCTTGTTATTCAGGTTCACTCATGCGCTCTGGGCTAGTTCAATTGCGTAGTGGGCTGCCAGTGAAAAAACGATTAAAGCGATTGCGAGATGATATTAATGCAATTACACGGGTAGCATTTTCTTCTGGTGGATTGCAACCAGTTGCTGATTCAATCGGTAATAGCAAAAATTCGGTTTTTGCGGACGCATTAATCTCTACTCTGAAAAATAGTGATAAATTACTTGATGGTCAGGCCTTGGCAACGGAAGTCGGTGTTCGTGTTGCCACCCTAACTGCAGAAAATATTAAGCAAGTACCGCGTTATGCCCCACTGGTAAGAGGTGGCCATGAAGGTGGAGAGTTTTATTTCGTGCCAGTTGAACAATAAGTATTTATTTGTGATTTTTATAAAAATACAATGAGCGCAATTATAATGGAAACAATCAATTCTGATCATTTTGACACTAAAACAGAAGTTCGCAGACTGCTGCTGATATGTCAATTATCAATCGCGCTGTCTAACTGGTTTAAGTCTTTTGCCGGCAATACGACAGGTTGGCTCGAGACTGGTTTTAATGTTAATTGGAATGATCTGTATGAGGTGATTACAGTTTTTCTAGAACGTATGTTCCATCCTAAAAAGCCCAGCACCGTACTTACGTTGCAAGTAGATGTGCATGATGTGAAGTCAGATAGAAGATTGTCTATTTGATTACTTTGTTAGGATAATGTTGTCTCATTATTGATTGAAGAATTGATTCAATATCATATGAGGTTTATAGGTGTTTATAAAAAATTTAAAATGAGTTTTATGCAAATACGAAAATTATACGGTCATGTAAAATTAATTATAATATGTTTTATGCTCATGCCATTTTTGGCAAATGCAAAAGTCATATTAACTGATGTGAAATATGAGCTCCGGGCTGGGGTTTATAACTTAACGGATCACCCAATAATTTTAGATATTAATCATTGTTTAAATGACAGTTGGATTCAAGATGGAGATGTTCTGACGACGAGAATGTTTAGCTGCATCAAAACGATTAATGTTGCCTCTGTAGCATTACCAAATGTAGATTCTTGTCCACCAAAAATAAGTAATGAGAAAATTGCACAAGCAACTTCAGAGTATATATCAGAATATACTATTGTAAACAAAGATATGGTGACGCAAGTTAAGCCAACTACTGTAACGAAGTTAAGTTATGCCAATTGTGAAGTGATTAAAACTGATGAGGAAAAAGAAAAAGATAAAAAAGAAGATAAAAAAGAAGAAGATAAAGAAAAAAAAGAAAAAAAAGAAATAGAACACGATAATGATGCAGAGCAAAAATCGGTGAAAAAACCGTCTACTAAACCTGTGTCCACTAAGATTATGCATAATAAATTAGTCAAACCAGGAACGCCAGAGTATTCATTGGCGGTAGCGCTGGATAATTACTGTGCGAAATTTTCTGAAATTAATAATCCAACGTCAGCACAACAGGATTTGTTTAACCGTTGTTTAAATTTACAAAAAGAATCAGTTGGAAGTGTTCAGTTTCAAGGGTTGCAGGAAATATTGGCGCCAGAATATGTTGCAAGTGTTGTTAGTCAATTAAATTTCAATAGGATTGTGATGTCTGGTGTGACTGAACGTTTAGCTACTATGCGTGGTGTGCTCAGCAATACCAGCGAAACTCGATCTAATAATCGGCTATTTCAAACTGACTCGGCCATTGTTAATGATTTATTAGGTATTGAGTCAGAACAGCAAAGAGGAGGTGCTGCAGGTGATATTAACATTAAGACTAATACTGACCGCTGGGGGGTGTTCCTGAGTGGTTTAAATGGTATGTTACAAAAAAATATGACTGATAATTCTACTGGTTTTGATAATGATACATACAGTCTGACCTTGGGTGTTGATTATTTGATGAACCAGGATAGTTATATAGGCTTAGCTTATGGATTTGGTGAATCAGATAATGACTTTAGTGATGCTAGTGGTTATCTGAATAGTAGGACGCATATGCTTTCTTTTTATTCAGGTAAACAGTTTGCTAAAAATTTGTTTCTTGAAGGTGTGTTTGGGTATGGTATAAGTGATTACGAATCGCAAAGAGATATCGGTTATATTGCTGAAGGTGAGTCTGTTGAGCAGTCAGCTTTGGCAAACCCTGAAGGTTCTCAATTTTTTGCCAGTATTGGGGTTACGAAAAGTATACGCGGTTGGCTTGAAACTGATATTCATGCCCGTTTTAATTATCTAGATGCAAAAATCGATCGTTTTTCAGAAGAAATTTTATATAAGCATGCTAATGGGGTTGGGTTAGCGCTTGAAGTTGATCATATCAATGCAAAATCCCAGACATCTGATATAGGCTTTAACTTTTCTAAGCCAATCAGTCGTCATTTTGGTGTCATTGTTCCATATCTCAATATTTCCTGGCTACATGAATTCCAAAAAAGTAGTGATAACGTGCAGGCCAGGTTCTTGCATGATCCCGCTTCTATAAACTTTACTGGCGCAGGAACTGGAAATGCGCCTAATGTATTTGTTTTACCAGGCGAGTCTAATGATCGGGATTTTATGACGATTAGACTAGGTACTAATGTTTTGTTGCCTCGTAATATAACAATGTCGCTAGGTTTTAATACAACGGTTGGGCTATCTAACTATGATCAACTGTTTTATTCATTTAATATCCGAAAATCCTTCTAGTATTATTTTTTACAAGCGATATGTAATGAGTATAGTTATTGTTCAGATAGGATAGATTGCCATATGTTTTGCCAACAGCAATGATGGGTAAATTCGTTATAGATTCTGACATTTGTATTGTTATGCTGATTGATTTGAGTTGACAAATACTTAGCATCAATGTTTTGATCTTGTCCGCCAAATAGATGCAGCATTTTAATGTCAGGCTTCGGTAAATATTCGATTGGGTTAAGCGAGCCTGTCAATGGGGTATATCCGTGACTTTCCGTCCATTGGGCGATGTCAAGGTTCGCATTGATTGTGATGATTTTATTCAAATAACGTATTTGATCAGCCATAAGAACGGCTAAAGCTCCGCCACCACTAAAGCCAATTAATGTTATTTGTGCCTTATTCTTATTGAGTGAGTTGATGGCGTTAGCCATTGCATCGACAATGTCCTGAGAATATCGGTGCGAAGTCCACCATTTAGGTTGACAATTCCTACTTTTGCCATTTACAAGGTAACAAGGGCGACTTAAATATATAGCAGGCATGTGGTCTATTGACATTAAATTTAGCATTAGTGAGTTCCTTGGGGTCGGGTCAATGCTAATGTGTTCAGGCAATATCCAGGGTGTGCCGTCTCCATCGAGATAAACATGTAATTGTTTTGTTGTTTTCTCAGATTTAGTAAAATAGACTATATCGAAGTTTTTGCCCCGATATGAATATTCTTTATACCCTAGTTTTTTTGCGTTTTTGCTAAATTCCGCGCTAGGGCTGATGCAGGCACTATTTAAAACCAGTATAAACAATGCTGTTATTTGGTAAAACGTCGAAATAAGATGCTTAGTCATGAAAATCTAAATGAATTTTTTATTCACGGAAAACTTTTTTATTTTTATGGCGTTAATAATAGATGTAAAGATGTAATATATATATGAAGAAAACTAGTATGCATGATTACGCTGATGACAAATTGATAAATATATTTGTTAGCGAAGCTAACGAACAGGCTTTTGATGTCTTATTAAGGCGTCATTATAGCATTGTTTATCAACGGATTTTAAAACATGTGCAAAACGAAGAAGAAGCTCGCGATATATGCCAAAAATTATGGTTGAAAGTATTAAATGCATTAGACCAATATGAGTATAACGATAAATTTCAGCATTTTTTAAATGTGATTGCGACGAATTTATTAAAAGATGCATGGCGGAGCAAGCAGGCTAATAGAATAAATGATTATCATGTGGATGAGGAATTAATCGATGATGCATTTGCATGTGTTGCACAAGAGCGTTGTGAAGATATCGTTGATAAAATTGATAACCAGCGTATGATCAAAAAATTAGTAAATGAACTCATTCCGGCTTTACCGAAAGAGCAGCGGTTAGTTTATTTGTTAAAGCATGAAGCTGAGCTTTGGGATAATAATACGCCATTGCAATGGCAGCATCTTGCTGATTTAATGGCAATGTCCAAAGACGGGGTGTGTGATTTATTTGAGACTACTAGAGATAAATTGTTTAGAAATACTGCGCATGAAGAGGTTAAATATCCGCTTGACGCAGACGAAAAAACAGTATTTCTGGTTTGGACATTTTCACAAAGAAATGATAAACGAAAAAAATATACTGAGAGTTATTTTGCTGAATTATTAAATGTACCCGTTAATACAATAAAAACTCGTTATCGGTTAGCATTAAAAACACTAGAAGCAGGCATGAATTCATGAAAAAAAAATATACACAAGAAGATATTGAAAATTTATATGGTCAGTACAAGTCTCAACGTGAAGTTATTGACCCGTTGAGCTATAACCTTATTCGTCAGGCGGTACGACAAAAGATATTATCTAGAAATGATGAGGTCGAGATCAATAAAATCATGCAAACTGTAAAGCAGTATGGCCTAGCAAATCGAGCATCGTCACTACAAACATGGCAACAAGACTCTCGGTCAACATCATACTCATTTTTTAGCAAAATAAAGGATAGTATTACAGAAAATATTAACAAGCAGGTATTGCACTGGGTTGGGGCAGGTACAACGATTGCAGGTGTGCTGGCGATTACATTGACCTTTACATCACCATTTGAAAATATCCACAATAATCAATATATGGCGAATATGTTGTTAGAAGAGAAACAGTATATTGCTGAATTAATGAAACTAGAATCTGACTGGCAATTGGGTTTTGCCAGTGTTCCTGCGAATGAATTTGCGGCATTTAGGAGTGGCGCTTTAGTCTCCGGCTGGATAAATCAAATGGGAGACGACTCACAGCTAAGTAGTACTAATAAACAACAAATAATCAATTATTTGCAAAACAGTAGTTCAGCACGTGATTACGAGTTGGAAAGTCTATCAAAAATCAAAACGCTAAGTGAGCTGGACAGGCAATTAGAACAATTTTACGCCAATAACGAACATGATTTATCCATGTATAAATTGGGTCAATGGACGCAATATCATTATCTTTTAGCGAGTGTTGCGGAAAAACAACAACGTCGTGATATTTTTGTAGACAACTTCAAAGAGGATTTGCAGCTTATGCAACAAGCGGTCAACTATTTTGAGATAAATAATATTTTATCTGAAAAAGACCTTGAATTTTTCAAGCAATTTAATAAAGCTGAAGTGCACTCATTAACAGTTCAGCAACTTGAAGATTTAAAATGGCAGTTGCTTAGAATTAAAACATTGTTACAAAATACTTAAATAATGTTAAAAAAAATCTCATTAATTACTTTTTGTTTTTTTAGCGTAAGTATATTTAACACTGTATTGGCGTCAGATTGGCGCGCCTCTAAAGAGTTTTATATTAAATTATTTGGGCAATATCAGGATGATAAGTTGGCAAATCAGGCGCGTTCCGTTTTTCAAAAGATTCTGCCAGTGATTAATAAGGCGCGCAATAAGGCCCCTGAGTTAGTAATAATTGACTCGAAAGGTTGGCCATGGGCAATTGCACTGCCGGATAATTCCATTGTTTTGTCTAAAGGTGCGCTTCAAGTTTGTTATCAGGATGTGGATAAATCTCTTGGCGATATTCGTTTGGCGATGATATTAGGTCATGAGTTATCCCATATTAGTGAAGATGACTATTGGTATCGTGATACATATGTTGCCCTTGAACATAATAAAAACATGCAGGATAAAACTGTTTTTCGTTTTATTGCTGAGCGTTCTGGGTTGACGCAAAAGGATAAAGATTGGCTTAATGCAGTGCGCGATAGAGAGTTGCGTGCTGATGATAAAGGTTTTATTTATGCTGCCTTAGCAGGATATGATGTTTCTAAGTTAATTAGCAACGATGAGCAGAATTTTTTTGAATTCTGGAAAAAGCAAACACAGCTTGAAGGTGCACAAACTCATGCCAGTGCGAAAGAACGAGCAGCATTTATTAAAGCACGTTTTGAACAATTGTCTGCTCTGGTAGAAGCCTATAATCTAGGACTTGTTTTATTGCATTTTAATTTTGTAGATGAAGCAGAAAAAGTTTATCGCCAGATTTTGGATAAATTACCAGCAGCTGAAGTCTATAACAATTTAGGATATGTCTATTTATTACGTAGCGGCTATTTTGAACAAAATCCACAGCAACTTTTTTTCTGGCTACCCAATTTAGTTGATAGTTCGCCTCAGACTAAAATTCTTACTCGTGGCAAATCATCGGCTTCAGGCATTAACATGGATATGCTAGAGAAGGCAGCTGAATTTTTAGAGGCTGCTATTGAGCAACGTCCGGATTATTATACAGCTAACCTGAATCTTGCCAGTGTTTATTTTATACAGGGCAAATTTGATGCAGCTATTGCGTTATTAAAAGAATTAAAAAATCATCAAGATAAACCTGAAATGCTGTCCATATTAGCACTTGCTCGTTATTTTAGTGTAAAAGATACCATAGATATAGGTGAGATTACAGTTGATAAATTAATCCGAATACAGTCGGGTTATGCTAATCGTCCTGATTTTTTATTTAATTTAGCGCGCTTCCTTGAATTAAAGGGAGAGGCGGATAAAGCATTAAAATATTGGAAAAAATTAACTGATTTTCAGCATTTGCCGAAAGTATATGCAAATGTCGTATCGGTGAAAACTGAATACCTGATGAATACAGATGAAATCGCTAACTCAGAAGAAATAATAGAAAAATGGGCAAATGAGCATTTGTCAGATACAAAAATATTGAAACAAAGCGAATTAATTCAAGGGTCGATTGAAAAACGCCAATATAAGAATTTCGTTGAATATATAATTAATGGTGTCTCAGTAATTAAAGCGTTTACCATGGCGCAACCAGATTTACCAAAAAAATTACAAGCAAAGACAGTTTCTTATCAATTCGATAATGTGTCTTTAAAGACCTTGCCAATTCATGAACCGACGTTCTTAGTTCTTCGAAATGAGGATAACAGCCGCTTCTTTATCAAACAAAAAAGACGTCTATTAAATCAATAATAATTTTTTTTGTCACTATTGATAACTTTTTTAGATTTTGTCCGTTTTACAATAATCCTAGTGCTTTTAATAGCTTTTACAGCCATTTTACATGTAGCAGCGTGGATCAATGACGTATGATTGACTACTAGGCATAGGTTTAACTAAGTTGATCGCTACTCGGTCACCATGCTTGCTTTTGGTCGTGACCTTGTAAGCCACACGTTGTCGCACCACACGATTAAGTCTAGCCATTAGCCGACGAACTCGAGTACGATCTATTACAAAGCCTTCTTCACGTAATTTCTTTGTTTTAAAATATACCCCTACTTATACCCCCAGATGTTAATAGCGGCTATAAAGTAAGCCTATGCACAAAAAGACCCCGTAAATACTATGACCTACAGGGTTTCTTAGATATTTTAGATTCGCTTTGAATCTAGATTTGGTGCCGAAGGCGGGACTTGAACCCGCACGCCGTGAAGCACAGCCCCCTCAAGACTGCGTGTCTACCAGTTCCACCACTTCGGCAAGCAATACATCTATTTAGTTGGCTATGTCGTTTTCGGCAGGGGTCTGCGTTTCTTCATTGACAGGCTCGCTTGGTACTTCTTCGTTTTGTGAAGCACTAGGTACATCTTCTACAGCTTCTTGATTAGTCGGTGTAGCCGGGACGTCGCTATTATTTTCAGTTGGTACTGTTGGTACTTCTGTGGCTGGGGTTTCTGATTCATTTGCAGGTGCTTCTATGACAGGTTGATTGCTTTCCAGTAAGCTGCTACTGTTATCCGCAAGTTTTGTATAGAAAAAAGCCAGCGATAAACTGGTCAAAAAGAATACGGTTACTAAAATGGCAGTAGTGCGACTTAAAAAGTTAGAAGACCCACGTGCGCCGAAAAGCGATTGGGAGGAACCGCCTCCACCAAATGCGGCGCCCATTTCAGAGCCTTTCCCCTGTTGCATTAATACTAATACTACAATTGTTGCAGCTACGATTAAGTGTATAACTAATAAAATATTTGAAATCATCATGTTAATCTGAATCTATATTATGCACTTTGGCAAATTTTAATAAATTGTTCTGCTTTTAAAGAGGCGCCGCCAATAAGGCCGCCATTAATATCCGGCATGGCCAGGAGGTTAGCAGCATTGTCAGCATTCATACTGCCGCCGTATAAAATGCTTGCATCATGAATACCGCTTGTAAAATTCGCTTTTAGATGTGCGCGAATTTCGGCATGTACCTGCTGCGCCTGTTCGGCTGTTGCGGCTTTGCCTGTACCAATTGCCCAGACTGGCTCATAGGCAATAATGACATTGGCTAGTTCCTGTTCTGACAGATCGGTTAATGCTGCATTAATCTGTGTTGAAATAACCTGCATCGTGAGATTTTGTTCGCGCTCATCTAGCGTTTCACCAACACATAAAATCGGCTTTAAACCGGCTGAAACTGCCTGTTTAATTTTAAGAGCGATGAGTTTGTCATTCTCATGATACATACTGCGGCGCTCCGAGTGGCCAATAATGACATATTGACAGCCAGCGTCCAGTAACATTTGCACGCTGATCTGACCAGTAAACGCGCCATTATCGTGCTTATCTACGTCCTGGGCACCCAGCGCAACTTTTTCGCCTAGGTAACCCGCCACGGTGGTTAATAAAACCGATGGTGGACAGATAACCACTTGCGTGCCGCTGATGTCCGCGCATGCACTGGCAATTGCAGGACATAGCTCGGCAGCCATGGCTTTTGTACCATTCATTTTCCAGTTTGCGACAATTAAATTTTGTGTTGACATTATATGCGAAACGCAATTATAAAAATTGGGGGTTGAATATTAACGCTTGTTGCGCGACAAAGCAATGCAAATGCATGGTTTTTAGGGGTTTTAGCGTAGAAAAAGACTGGATTTTATGATGCCGGGCAGTAAATGTCCTGCCCGGCTCGTTAGAGTTTTAGAAACGGTATTGTAAAGCGATACTTAAAATATTAACATCACTGTCTTCATATTCGCCAGATAAGGTCTGACGAACGGCCCCTGGTGAGGCGCTGACTAAATCAGTGGTTTCGTTAATCGATACATTGTCAGTTAAAATTCGTGTATAGCCAAAGTCAAACTGCATTGCATCTGAGACGCTATAACCTGCACCAAAGGATAACCAGGTCCGGTCGGCGTCAGGAATTCTTGCCGTTCTGAATTCATCGGATACTGGGGTTTCATCGAAGGCGATACCTGCGCGATATGTGAGGTTTTCGCTGGCATGATAGTTCATACCAATGTTGTAGGTATAACTTTCCTTCCAGTTTTCAGGGGTGACAGAATCTGGTAGACCATTGTCGAATTGAATACGCAGTTCTTCAAAACTACTCCAGTCAGTCCAGCGAATACCGCCAAGTAATTCTAGCTTGTCTCCAAAGGTATGTGCAGCGGATAAATAAGCTGTTTGTGGTAGAGTCACTTCAGCGCGTGCACCTGCATTGACGGCAAGTGGTGTAATGTTCAGACTACCTTCTGGAGCGACATCCACGTCAGAGCGATAGCCAAGACCAACTCGTGTTGCACCAAGGTCAAGCATAGCGCCGATATTCCAGCCAGTAGCCGTATCATCGCCTTCAATTTTAATATGAGCGTCAGGTAGACCAAGACCAGTGAATTGTGCACGTGTTAGTTCTACATCTGTTCTAAGGAAAGTAATTCCGCCGCCCAGGGAGACCGTGTCATTTAGTTTATAGGCTAGTGCAGGATTAATTTCTACCGAAATCAGTTCACTCTTGATGGCTGCATATCGACCAACCCAATTCTCATCATATCCGGTGGCTAAACCAAAAGGCGAGGTTACTCCCAAACCAAAAGTCAGATTGTTATTAATCTGATGACTGTAATAAAAGTTCGGTACCGTGGAAGCCACGCCGCCATCACTGTCTGTGCCAGAAGTTGGTAAAGCACCGACGCCTGCAATGTTAGTGGTTGAACCCTGATTCTTAAATTTAGCATGGATATCTAGTAGATGCAGTCCAGCTTCAAGGCGTGAGCCACTGTATAATGATAATGCTGCTGGATTGGCAAACATATCAGAAATGCTGTCACCTGCTACGCCATTCCCAGCAAATGCACGACCTAGACCGGCGACCGACGTTTCAGATATCTGGAAACCGGCAGCATGGGCCGAAGTGCCGATTAATCCAGTAATTACTAATGCTGATAATTGACTGTATATTCCTTTTTTCAATGTAAATTGAGACATGTGGATTCCTCCTAATAAAATATGGATTAGCAAATTTTGCTTATGTCATACTTTACCGCAAATTATAATGTGAATTCTAGTAGGTGGAATAAACGTAATGGTTTTTTATTTCCTATGCAATAGAGTCGGTTTGACACGTTCATCCGTTTATATGTCAATGAACAGCAATATAGAACAATGTAGCGTCAGGAATAAGCGGAGCAACTGCTGTCTTATAAAAAATCGTCTGTATCCAGTATTATCCAAACCGGTTGATGGTCAGAACCATGCGTCGATTCATCAACATAACAGTCAGCAACGGCATGGCTAAGATCCGCTGTCAAAAACGCATAATCCAGTCTGGCTGGCTGACCACGGACATCTGATGTATGTCCGAGCATTAGTTCTTGACCGGTATGCGTCCAGGCATCAATAAAGCCATTCGTTGCGCGCACTCTCCCTCCATAATCGCTAAGTGTGCCGACAATCTGGCAATATTCTGTGCTGTCTGGTTGACAATTAAAATCCCCAAGTAAGATGGCCGATTCTGTAATGTCTTGATTGACAATGTCTTGTTGCCAGTCCATACCGTCTAATTTTCCGCCGACAGAATGGCCACAGCTACGGGCCTGTTGTTGTCGGGTTAATAAATATTTGACCTGTGCCATTCGGCTTTGCGAATTTAAATGGGTTAGGTGCACGCTGGTAAAGCGGACAGGCTTGTTGCCAATTTGAATTTGTGCTTCAAGCGCACTGCGTTGAATACTTAGCGCATCGCCGCCACCTTCTTTAGGCAGCAACCAGTTCCAGTTAATTTGAATAGGAAAACGACTAAAAATGGCATTGCCAAATTGACGTCTTTTTGGGTTGGAAGGGTTGGCTGCTGGATGTGCAATATCAACGCCAGCACCAAACAGGCAATAATGATTGGGGAAATGTGTCTTAAGTTCGGTTAGTTGATCGATGTTACCGCTTCGTGACCAGTACCGGTCGATTTCCTGTAGGGCAATAATATCAGCTTGAGCAATGTCGTTGGCAATACGCGCGATGTCGATTTTTTCATCCTGACCTTTGCAGTATTGGATATTATAGGTGACAATTTTTATTTGCTGTTGCATTTCAAAATCTGTTTCAATGTTCAGTATTATTTTACATTGGCTGGATTAACTTGAAAATACAGGCTTTGTCATTACATTGAAAAGACCTATAAATTATATAGGTAATTCCAATGCCCGATTTTATGCAGGTTTTGATAGAATCGGTTTTCCAACAAATCGGCTTGCGAAAAAGCGACCGATTTTTAAGCTTAAAAATCGTTAACTAGTGATATTTACGGAGTATTATCGTGGCTAAAATTAACCAAAAACTACCAGAGTTCAAAGCTGAAGCGTTCCATAACGGTGAATTTAAAACTGTAACGGATAAAGACGTTTTAGGTAAATGGGCAATCTTTTTATTCTATCCAGCGGATTTTACTTTCGTTTGCCCAACGGAACTTGAAGATATGGCTGATCATTATGAAGAGCTGAAAAGCTTAGGTGTTGAAGTGTATTCAGTTTCAACTGATACGCATTTCGTACACAAAGCCTGGCATGATGCAAGTCCTGCTATCGGTAAAATCCAGTACCCAATGCTAGGTGATCCAACTGGTCAGTTGACTCGTGGTTTCGATGTCATGATTGAAGAAGAAGCTTTAGCGCTTCGCGGTACGTTCCTTGTCGACCCGGATGGTTTGATTAAAGTAGCAGAAGTTCATGACCTGGGTATTGGTCGTTCAGCTAAAGACATGCTACGTAAAGTCAAAGCCGCGCAATATGTTCGTGAAAATGACGGCGAAGTTTGTCCAGCTTCATGGCAGCCAGGCGAAGATACTTTAACGCCAAGTTTGGATCTGGTTGGCAAAATTTAATTTGCTTTAACCTTGTATCTATAGGCAGCCTGACGCCTTTGTTTCAGGCTGCCAAATAAAAAGCGCATGATGTTTTAAATGCGCTTTTTATTTGGCAATTATTGATAATGTAAAACAGGAATCCAATATGTTAACAGCAGAATTACTGAATACGGTTAAACAACATACTGCGACAATGAGCAGAAAAGTCACGCTGGTATTAAACGGTGGTGAGCATGAAAAACGAGCTGAGCTTGAAGCGTTTTTAACTGATTTATGTAGCGTATCGGATAATCTTATTCTTGAAAAACGTGACAACGCCGGTTTACGCAGCGGAGTTAGCTTCAAAGTTGAATTAGATGGTGTTGATACCGGTATTGCCTTTAGCGGTATTCCTGGGGGGCATGAATTTACCTCTTTAATTCTGGCCATATTACAAGCCGGCGGTGCCAAGTTGAAACTGGATGAAGGCATTCAGAATTTAATTCGTAATGTGAATGAACCGCTGAAATTTGTAACCTTTGTATCGTTAAGTTGTCATAATTGCCCGGATATTATTCAGGCTTTGAATCAGTTTGCATTAATAAATCCGAATATTAGCAGTGAAATGATTGATGGCGGGCTTTTTCCTGAATTAGTCGATGAGAAAAATATTCAGGGTGTGCCGAGTGTGTTTCTCAATGATGAAGCATTTGCTAATGGTAAAATTGATGCTGCCGCATTGGTACAAAAATTATTGTCAAAGTACCCGCATATTACCGAATCCGCCAGTGCGCAAGCTTCTGACGCAGAGGCGACAAAGACAGATGTTGCGATTATTGGCGGCGGCCCGGCGGGAGTTGCTGCGGCAATTTATATGGTCCGTAAAGGTTTTGATGTGACATTAATTGCTGATCGTATTGGCGGCCAGGTACAAGATACCATGGATATTGAAAATTTTATTTCTGTGCCGCTGACTAATGGGCCAAAATTATCGACAGATTTAAAAACACATCTGCAAGATTATCATATCCATTTACGTGAAAACTTATCTGTGGCGACATTTGAGCCTAAAACACTGGCTCATCGTATTACCTTAAACACCGGTGAAGTCATTGAGTCTAAAACTGTCATTATTGCGACAGGGGCGAAATGGCGTGAATTAGGCGTGCCTGGTGAAAAGGAAAATATTGGTAATGGAGTGGCGTATTGTCCACATTGTGACGGGCCATTTTTCAAGGATCGGGATGTGGCAGTTATCGGTGGCGGTAACTCAGGGGTTGAAGCTGCGTTGGATTTAGCCGGTATTGTTAAATCAGTCAGTGTTTTTGAGTTTATGCCTGAACTTAAAGCCGATAAAATTCTGGTAGATAAACTACAAGAACGTGAAAATGTAAAAATTTATACAAATGCGCAGACACAAACAATTAACGCCAGCCATGGTAAAGTCGCCTCTTTAACGTATAAAGATCGGGCTGATGAGCAATCTCACACGGTTGAGCTTGCTGGCGTATTTGTGCAGATTGGATTAGTGCCAAACAGTGAATTTGTGAAAGGTTTGGTGGACACTTCGCAATATGGTGAAATTATTGTAAATGAAAAATGCCAGACAAGTATTGATGGTGTTTATGCCTGCGGTGATGTCACCACAGTCCCCTATAAGCAGATTGTCATAGCGATGGGTGAGGGTTCTAAAGCTGCGCTTAGTGCGTCGGAATATCTGTTGCTAGAAAGTGATAGTTAATAAAAGATGCATTAAAAATCTATTACAAGCGAAAATCCCCGCAATCATAAGGACTGGCTCGTTATGCTTTGTTCACTCTAGTCGTGACTAAAGGTTGTCGCGCATATCTTGCGTGAATCCTTATGCGTATTAAGCTTTTCTGTTGTATCACGATTCTTAAGGCGTATTTTGGGTTAATCCGTGTTAACCGAAAATATGCTTAAAACGCCACCATTGTGGCGTTTTTTATACTAAATTCAGATTTAATTCTTTAAAAAAATATTAATAAAAATTAAAAGCCGCTTTTTAGCGGCTTTTAATTTTGTGTACTTAGTGCAGAATAATTTCACTATGTGCGGTCAGTGAAAAAGCGGGTATCGGTAAATTAAAGTTAAGTCCATCTTCTGTTTGCATTTTATAACTACCTTGCATACTTCCGACAGGGGTTTTTATTGTAGCGCCACTTGTATATTCAAATGCTTCCCCTGGACGTAAATAAGGGAATTTACCGACAACTCCTGGCCCTTTGACTTGTTCTGTTTTGCCATTTGAGTCACTTATAATCCAATGACGAGATAATAATTTTGCTGCTTTATTGCCTTCGTTGCTTATGGTAATCGTATAGGCGAAGGTATATTGATTCGAAGCCGGTTTTGACTGGTCTTTTAAATATTGAGTATGTATTTTTAACTTAAAGTTAATGTTTTCTGTACCTGCTTGTGACATTGAAATATATCCAGAAAAAAAGATGAATAAAATGTTAATTAAAAACTGGTAATGCACATAAGTTTGTTGTAGTATTAACAACGCAAATATTGTTGTGTTGCATAATAACCAAAAATAATAAAAATATATTGCCCAGATGATACTAAAGGGCGTAATATAGAACAATGTGCTTTGATAAAAGTTTAATAAGGCACATTGTTCTTCTCTTACATAAAAACGAGAATATTTATTAACAGAAATTTAACATGGGAATAAATAAAAATGAAC
>JAOXNT010002238.1:0-19934 GCA_028565815.1 Cletocamptus dominicanus | reverse complement strand
ACAAAAAAAACCTGTCTTATTCGTGAAATAAATTATATTTGCTCAACAGATAAAACTGACAAGATGACACTAGACCAAATTACCGAACAATTCAGCAAGACTGCCGGCAAAGCCCCGCAGTTGGGCAAGTCCATCAAGTTTGTCTTTGAGCAGGGCATCGTGCACATCGACCTGCACGGGGAAGAAGCACAGGTGACAAACGAAGACAAAGAGGCCGATTGCACCATCACCACCAGCATCGAGACCATAGACGGCATCCGCAAAGGGGATATCAATGCCATGTCCGCTGTCATGACCGGCAAAGTAAAAATCAAAGGCGATATGGGGCTGGCAATGAAGCTGCCTTCGCTGATTTCCTAGGCATTCAACTTGTAATAAGCCCGAGGGGAAGAGCCCGTCAGGCGCTTGAAGGTGGTATTGAATACCAGTCGTGACTCCACACCGCAAGCGTGCTGTATCTCCTCTAGGGGCAAATGCTTTTCTCCATCGTCTATCATCCCCTGCGCAGCCAAGGCGCGGTAGCCATTGACGTAGTCGAAGAAAGTCTGCCCGCCGACGTGGTGGATGGCGCGGGAAATTTCGCGCGGTGTTTTGTCCATTAGGGTCGCTAACTGATTAAGCCTCAAATCGTCGTCAAAAAAATACTTTTCAGACTGCATGGTAGCGTCCAGGGTTTTGAACAAGCTGGCGTTGCTGCGGATATCCTCCGGCTCGGGGGCTTCGCGGTCGGCGATGAGATTGAGGAACGCTTCCTCCTGCAAATTGGCCGGTTCCACGGGGCGCTCCCGGGTAATGACCATGCTGAACAAGCCGATAATAAGCAACAGTTTCATCCCCCGGGCCACGAGCAAGACCAAAGCTGTAGCTTGCTCCGCTAAGCCGAATAACTGTAGGCCTTCCCCCAGCGTGTCCGACAAGGCCAGCAACAGCCAAATCAACAAACTGAGGTGTAACAAACGCAGCTTGCCAAGCGGCAAGCGGCTCCGGATTTGCACCATACTCTCCATGCGGTCGCCGGTGTAGGTGAAGATAGCCACTAGATACACCGCGATGTACAAATTGGGTAGGATAACCCACCAGCTGTCGAGCAGCAACGCCAGCTGGCCCGGTATCAAAGCGACCAAGAGGATGGAAAAGAATGGGAAGAAGTGGTAGCCATCGCGCCCCCGGCTGAGGCGGTCGCCGAGCAAACTGCGCACATAGAGCAACAGCAAGGGCGGGGCGACCAACCCAAGCAACAGGTTGAAGCTTGTAGCAGCATTCCCCAGCCACAACCCATTGACGAGCGTGTTGACGGCGGCCAAGGCAAAAGCGCCCATAAGCCACGCCATCAGGCGGCTGGCGCGAAACTGCTGGGCACGGCGCATAAGTAACAATACAGCGGCCGCAGCGGCCAATAGCATCACGGCGGCTTCTATGGTGAGGGTCAAAAGTTGGTTGGTCGGCATATCTTGGTTTTGCGGCTACAGCGGCTATATCATTTGACATTGGGCTGCTGAGTTTGATGAATACAGCCTGTAGGGGAAAATACAATTTTTTCGCAAATGTGGCATAGTTGACAATTGTTACTGAACGTGGATGACAAAACCGATTGCGGTTAATAGGGTCGAGCGGTACATTGCCTTATTAAACCCACTTTGTATAAAACCAAATTACCATGAAAAAGCTACTATTCCTCCTGTCCGCCGCGCTGCTGCTGAGTTCCATTGCCCATGCTCAGTATACGGCACAGGGCAACTTTGTTATCGGCACGACGCTCGGTTTTTCCGCCGCCAACTCCAAGATCACACAGGATGATGGTGCCGGCGACATCGCCACAGAAAACCCTACCTCCACACAGTTCAACTTTGCCCCGAATATCGGCTACTTCCTATCCGATAACCTCGCACTGGGCATTGGTATGGACTATACCTTCAACCAAGTGGAGCGTACCGATGGGGACAACAATAAGGACAGTGACTTGCTCTTTGGCCCGTTCGGCCGCTACTATGTTCCTTTGACTTCCGACATGGCGTTTTTCTTAGAAGGCAACTTTGGTTTTGGCAACGCTTCTGACAACATGCTGATCGCCGGGGAGTCTCAGCGCATCAATACCAACATCATGGCACTCGGTGTGGGGCCGGGCTTTACCATATTCAGCAACAGCGCTGTAGGCATAGAGGCGCTTGTCAAATACAACTTCGCCCGCAGCCGCTTTGATACCGATATTGCAGGGGTAAAGCGGGAGACCGTCACGCGGACCAACCAGTTCGACTTTTCCATCGGTTTCCAGTTCTACCTCGGTGGGTTCGAGGCCGCGCGGCAGCCGGAAGGCCGGATGTACTAGCATTTTAATACCTTGTACGGCAGATATGCCAAAGCTTCATATCATAGCCCCAGGTTTACACACCACCCTGCAAGACCTTGGCCGTAGTGGCTATCAGGACAAGGGGGTGCCTGTGGGCGGCGCTTTGGACCTTACCTCCGCCACCCTCGCCAATCAGTTGGTGGGCAACCCGATAGATGCTCCGGTGCTGGAGATGGTGATCAAGGGCCCTGTCCTTCATATTGAAGGGTCGGTGCAAGTGGCGCTGACAGGCGCAGACCTCTCCCCTACCTTCGACGGCGTGCCCCTACCGATGTACGAAAACGTGCGGCTGCCAGATGGCGGTGAGTTGCGATTTGGCCGCTTGCAGTCGGGCTGCCGAGCCTACCTGGCAGTGCGGGGGGAGTGGCAAGCCCAAGCGTGGCTCGGCAGTGTGAGCCCGCCTGCCCATGGAGCGGAGTTGCTGACGCCGAATAGCGTACTACAGAAGGGCCATGTACTGGAGGTATTATCTACCAACTTCCTTCCCAAACGTTTCTATCCAAGCTACGCCCAGCCCAACTACCAAACACTGCTGCCGTTTCGCGTCCTGCCGGGGCCGGAGTATGACCAGTTTGACGATAGCTTTTTGCAGTGGTTTTTCGGACGTAACCACCGCATCAGCCCAGACAGCAACCGCATGGGGTATCGGCTTGATGAAGCAGGGCCAGCACTCGACTGGACCACGGAAATGATCTCTTCAGCCGTGCTGCCAGGCACGATTCAAGTCACCGGCGGAGGCAAAGTCATGATATTGATGGCCGATGCGCAGACGACGGGCGGCTACCCGAGGCTGGGGGTGCTGCCGGGGCGGGAACTGGCGCGCTTGGCGCAGTGGCGGCCGGGCTTGGCAGTGGGGTTTACGAAATGAGAAGTGTTTTTGTCCTTGCGCCTGGGGGTATAGTCGGACAACCCAAATGTTTTGCTTCGCATCTATGCTAACCGAAGCGGTTGGGGCTTTGCCCAAACCAATTCGCGTCAAGTATACTTTAGACTATCAAACTATACATGTTTGACTGGCAATACCCCGAAGATGATGCGCTGGTCTATGCTCGTCCGGCGCTGGCTTACTTTGTTAGCGTTAGCGCTTATTACTTGTCGTGCATCATCATATAGATTTCATCTTGCTTGTGATGCAACCGGATCTGATCCAAAGCATGGGCAGACAATTGGTTGTACCCAGAGTATTGCAACAATAGATACAAAGCTGCCGGCTGTTGAAAGTACAGGTCCTCTAACCCCTTGGCGTAGTGACGATCTGATCTACTATATACCTCCCACTCCTCATGGAGGATTTCTATAATTGAAGAAGATGCCTGTCCACCGTTGGCAAGCCTAAAGTGGTTTTCCCCGGCAGCCGCTGCATCAGAGAGGGTGTCTTCTTTAATCGGGGAAAGAAGAAAGATGGCTTCTTTTCCGACCTCTACGGTTACATGATCCCCTAGAGAGGCCCAGGCAACTACCGCTTTTGACGTATCCGCAATACCCCCTTTGATCACTTCTGTAATCTCCAGCTCCATGGCGGACTTGTCTTCCGTGTGCTGAACCACCTCTGCTTTTACCATAACAGGAGCTGATCGGATCAACTGTGCAGAACTATGGATGTCCCCGATCTTTTCAAATCCAAAAAAGAGATGATGAAGGTAATCGAGAGCATCTTGGGGAAGCGTGATCCCGTCTACAGACGTAATAAAAAGGTATAAGTCTAACTTCGTCCTAAATTGCAGATTACAAAGGCCACGGGCGATGATGTCTAATTCTTCATTTTTTTTGATTTCTATTCCGGTCTTAAATGGAGGGAAGTGCTCGCTCATGTATTTAAGGGGAATATCATTGTCTATATCTTCACGATCCCGGTACAAAGACTCATCGGCTGGGGAATTAAGAAAAATATATTTAGTATTCAATTTGATGGCAATCTGATGGATATCATCTGTATTATACGAAATGAATTCCGTAAGCCCTTCTTCGATACCAAGCCTAGTTTTCGACTTATATACATGCTCAATACGCTCCAAATTAGCGTGTAATGGAGCATAATAGCCCTCCACTTCTCTTTTCCTAAAACCAATGTTCCTTGGAGTTACTTGAACGATCAATGGCGCCTCCTTCAAAAGAGCTTGAGAACAGCCAATTGAGGCAGAATCCTTTTCCGTGAAAAAAAGGGATTGAGACCAGCCATCAGGAGGAGCAATAATTAAAAATATAAGTATGGACAGATTAGTGTAATACAATGATCTGTTTAGATGCGTGGATGCCATATCTAGAGCGAAGTTGAACGAAGTAAGTATCATTTGGAATTGAATTGACTGGGATATTAAGCGTCCCAGTAGATGCTTGGGACGCCCCCTAAAATAGCAGCGTCGAGCCTGCGTACTGAAATCATTAACACGTAGACAAAAAAGAAGCAAACCTACTGAGGTCGTGAGCTTTGGGTTAGGCGTTTATTGTGCGTTATAAAGCATAGCAGATGGCTCTTCCTTACACAACGCTAAAAAAATCGCCACGTAAACCAGCGCTACGTGACGATTATCCGTTCCTAAAACTTGTCTAAAAGGCATCCACCCTCTACGTCCGTTCCTCCGGCCTTTTCGGCTCCCGGTTGATGGCTTCCCGGATATTGAAGAAGATGGAAATATAGAACATCCGGCTATCCACATTGCGGAAAGGCTGCATTTCAACGCCGTCTACGCGCTGCGTAAAGTCTTGGTTGAGGAAATTGAGCAGGTAGTAGCGGAACTGCAGGTTCACGCCACCGGGGAACTGCACGCCACCAAATACGGAAGGATTAAGCAGGTTGGTGC
Source organism: Cletocamptus dominicanus (assembly GCA_028565815.1). Taxonomy (NCBI): domain Eukaryota; kingdom Metazoa; phylum Arthropoda; class Copepoda; order Harpacticoida; family Cletodidae; genus Cletocamptus; species Cletocamptus dominicanus. The sequence continues at coordinate 14,786 of JAOXNT010002238.1, read as the reverse complement.
GGTCGCTGAACCACTCGTTGAACTTCTCTTCCTTGTCGCCGTCTACAAACAGCTTGGCTTTGTAGTTGAACATCAGCTCCAGCTCGGCGCCGCCAAAAACGTAAGCACCACGGCGGAAGTTGCCCAGCTTGAGCGCCAGTGGCACACCCAAGGTGTAAGAACGGCGCTTGACCCGAGTATCATCTCCGTCAGGTCCCAATATGTCCCAAAAGTCCTCGAATTCATCTTCCTGTATGCCATCGTTTTCCGTGATAAAGCCCACGTTGCGGATGCCATAGCCGGTAAACGCGCCGAAGTTGTTGCCAAAGTCGAAATGCCACTTCTGGCCGACGTGGAAAAAAGCTGAAAACCGTGGGATATTGGAAATGTCTTCCCCGTTGTTCTCCATGTCCACAAAGGAGAAAATCAGCTCTCCGCCGTTGGTTTTGTAAATATCCGTTTTAGGTGGTTGCTGCACAGTCGAGTCTTGCTGCGCCACACCCGCCCCAGCACACAATAGCAGGGCGGCAAGCAGTATGTACTTCATAGGTGATTTGAATTTTGAGTTGGAGTGTAAGGTAGTTTTTTTTGGTGGGTGGTGCAAGGAGGGTATGAAAGTTGAAAGGGAAGCTCCTAAAGGCAAAAACAGCCGCCCTAGGCGAAATGCGCCCAGCGCGGCTGTACGGCCAGCCATTTCATTCACACTGTATCGCGCTCACTGGCTGGCATAAACATATTGAACACCCAATTGACCATGTCGAATCGAGCTATTGTCGATTCTTGATAGTACAAATATAGGTGGTTGGTCGAGGGTGATCATTGACAGTTATCAACCAAGCGGGTGACTTTTGGCACTATTGCTCAATGCCTCTCCGCTGCTGCTTGCCTTTGTCCAGCTCCTGCCGGATACGGTCCGGGAGCAGCGGGCCGTAGTAATCCTCGAAGCCCTCCATGTCGTACCAGGTTTGAAAACCTTCCAGCTCCAATTCCGGGCCTTCGCCGGAAAGCTTGAAGGTGCGGGCTTCGTTCTGCAACTTTTGCTCGACGTACTCCGGGTTTTCCGCAAAGGGGCGGAGCATGTAGGCCGTCCTACCATTGATGAGGAAAAACTCCTCGCCGTTGTAGTCCAACGTGCCGTCAAAGATCGCCAGCCGCTCGTCACAGATTTGGTAAAAATTGGCCACCGGGTTTTTGCCTTGCAACAGTGCCTGCAGCGTCGCTTTCAGGTCAATGGCCGTGATATAAGGGAAAGTGATGTATTGATTCTGGCTTTCGCTGTAGCCGTAGCCGCCGAGCAAGAATAAGGTATTGCCCTCCTGATAATACGACAGGCCAGTAGCGCTCATCTGCTCGCCGAGCGCACCGTCCAATTGACCATTGGTGTAGGCAGCAGCCCGTTCCCGTTGGAAGTCGATCAGCAAAATCTCCAAGTTGGGAAAGTCCTCTTCGTACAATTCTGTAGACTCGCTCTTTATTGTCCCCCCAAACACCAAGAGGTAGTCTTCGTACTGCCCTACGGCGTAGCCGCTCATATTCTCCAGCGTGGGATATAAGGCTACGGCTTCGGGCGGCAAGTCGCGCACAGTATCGTCGGTTTGGGCCAATAGCGGGCTTAGGCTTCCGAAAAACAATAGGATCATCAATCGAGTCATCGGTTCTATTTATAGTTAGTGAGATGGAATTGCGTGTTTATTTATAACAAGGTACACGCAATATAAGTGCTGCGGAGTGACTTTTCTCATACATGAAAAAATCAAGGGGTAGCAGTGACAAATATCAATGGTCGTGCCGCATTATTGAGCCACCTTTGTGAGGAAAGCACAAGTTATGCCGTCCATCGATGGTTATACTGCCGTGCAATAACCAAAAAGGAATCGCCCCAACGGATGAACATAATGGGCAAAGATAACGGAACGACGACGAAAGAGGTGAAGCTGTTCAGCATGGGTTGCAACATGTCCCGCACCCTGATGACGAATATGCACACTGCTGCCGATGACCTGGGCATAGCGCTCAAGGTGGAAGAGGTTTCCGACATACAGGAGATGCTCAATGAGGGCATTACGGCCATCCCCGCCGTGCAAATCGGGGACCGCGTTGTCGTAAACGGTGAAGTGCTAGACGTTAGCGAGTTGAAAGAATTGCTGCAACGCAGTTAATTTTTGCCCTCTGCCTAAAGCTATTCTGGCACGGAGCAACTATATTTACGGGTGCGCGCTGTGCGCAAATGATATTCGTGAAACATTCGCCCTATAACTTCTAACCGGACTATGAAAAATATTCTTTTCCCTACCGACCTTTCCAAAGCTGCCGAACAGGCTTTCATCTATGCCTTGCACCTGGCAGATAAGCTGGACGCTACGCTAAATACCCTGCACGTCTACCGGAAGCCGGAAGTAAGGGGCGGCGGCTTGCCCCACACCCTCACCGAATTTTACAAGAGCTACGACCTCGATGAGTTCAAAAACTTTAAAGATGCCATCCCGGTGCTACGCAAAATTCAAGACGAGCAGGGCTTCAGCCACCTCAACGTGCAGCACCAACTGGAGCCCGGCCGTACGGTGGAGACCATCCTCGGTATTGCCAAAAAAGAGGACTACGGCATGATTGTGATGGGTACTACCGGTGCCCGCGGCTTGAAAGAAATCTTCATGGGCAGCGTCGCCGGCGAAATCTTGGAAAATGCCCACTGCCCGGTGCTCGCCATACCCGAAGAAGCGGAGTTCGACGGAGAAATCGACGACATCGCTTTTACCGTCAGCTTTCAGGACGAGGAGGTCAAAGGCTACCAAAAGCTACTGGAGATCATCGCCCCTTTCAAAGCCAATATCCACTGCCTCAATGTAGACTTGGCGCATACCGAGGATATCACGCACCGCATGGAGCAGTTCAAGGAAAAACTGAATGCTTACGACAGCGGCAATGCCAAAGCGACTTTTGAAGTCCTCGACGGTACAGACGTGCGGGAAGCCCTAACCAATTATATGGACACGCATAATGTAGACGTGCTGACGATGGTGACGCATAAGCGCAACTTCTTCGAGGAGCTGTTCCGCTACAGCCGCGCCAAAGAGATGTCTTACCACAGCAATATGCCCATTTTGTCTATCCCGTCGCATATTCTGGAGGCATAGTCAGTCGATATCTGTGTTGTTCTTATCACTTCTTTAACGCTCTGGAAATAAGAATCCGAAAATTCAGGGCGTTAAGCAGAGAAACAACACCGAAACTATCATGAATCAATCTGCAAAAATCACCTTCGTACTCTTATTCGCTGCCTTGTTCTCCCTTCCGGCTATGGCACAAATCAAAGTAAACCCAAAAGTAGGCGTCAACTTCTCCGGCATCGAAAGCCAACTCAATGACATCACCGCGGAGGCGCGCGTGGGCTGGAACGCTGGCGTGGACTTCCGGATGGGCGGCGGCCTGTTCTTCCTGTAACCGGGCGCACACTACTACAACTACACGGCCCGCCTGCTGCAAAATGTAGAGCGGCCCGAAGATGTCGCCTTCGAAGAGGAAACCACCATTCAAAGCATCAAAGCCCCACTCAACCTCGGCTTGCGCGTCACGGGCGACAACGGCCTGCTGGGCATACACATCAAGGGGGGGGTCACGCCAACCTACATCCTGGGCGTGGAAGAGCGGGAAGGCTTTGCGTTCAGCAAAGAACAGCTCAATAACTTCACCTGGGGTGCCAATGCCGGTGTGGGCGTAGACTTTCTCTTCCTTACCGTAGATGCCAACTACGAAATGGGCCTCAGTGACTTCTTTGCGAATACGGAAGGGGCCAATAATGTGCTGACTTTAAGCGTGGGACTGAAGTTTTAGGGCGAGCGGGCTACAAGATATAGCAGAGGTTATGCATGGAAATTTTGTACGCGCATGCGCGCAGAGGCCTCGCCAGTAACTCTTGTGCATAATGTCTAGTCTTTTTGGGGAATAAAGCAAGGGTGCCGCGAGCCCTGCCGGGGAGCTTCCGGCTTTCCGGTAGGTTTTCCAATAGCGTAACCTCGAGGCTTAGCCAGCAATAGGATTCCCCCGGGCAGTCGCTGACTGCTCTTTTATTTAGATACCGGCCCCAAGAAATACACTGGCTGCAGCGGCAGCTGATCCTTCTCCTGATCTGTCATCTTATCATAAAACTGCTGCCACAGTTCAATTAAGCGAGCAAAGTCAATCAACTCGACATGTTTGTGCGACTCCCGGGCGTAACGCTCGGATTCGGAAGTAAAGCGCCCGCTGGTAATAAACAGCCCCACATCTCCCTCTTTATTCAGTACAGCGACCAACTGCCGGATAACATCCACAGAAATGGCAGTCTCCGGCTTATGCTTGACCTGTACTTTAATGCGCGGCGGACGGGTGCCGAGCGGATCGGAATAGGCAATCAAGTCGATGCCGCCGTCTTTGCCTTTCGGAGCAATATGCGGGATGTAGTAACCCATCGCCCGCAGCAGAGTGCCACAGAGGTCTTGAAACTCATAAGGCGTAAGGGTCTTGATATAAGCCTGAATGTCGGCAACTGCTTCTTCTTCGTACTTTTCCAATCGGAGGGAAGAGCTTTCCTGCGTCTCATCGTTGCTCTCCTCCGCAGAACCGTCACTCTTATCCTGTTGTTCTTTCCAGGCCCGGTAGCGCTTGATGGCCTCGTCGAGCATGACCTCAATGCCTTGCTGATAGACTTCTTCTCCCTCTGAGGTAAGCGTCCAAACTCCTTTCGACTTGCGCATAAAGCCTGCCTTTACAAGATCGATCGTATAAAAATGCATGATCGACTGCCAGCGGATATAACCAGTTTTCTCATATCGCCCACTTTCCCACTCATTAAATTCCACCGTCGCTCCGATGTGGTCGATTACATCCCGCCCGAGCGCTTCGCCTTCGTTTTCCGAAAGGTATCTTATACCGGCATCCAAGGTCTTCAGCGCTACTCTTTTTGATTTTGATTGCTTCTTGGCCATGTCAAAGTCTTTTAAATTTCCACCGCCTCATATTCCGCCTCCCCCATCCCAAATTCCGGGTCCACCAGCTTCACCTCCGCCCAGCTTAGCCCGTAGAGGCGGTAGACTAGGAGGTCGATCTGGGCTTCCAATGCGGTGGTGTCGGCTTCGGGGTCTTGCTGCTTTTGGTGGAGAATTTGGTCGACTAAAAAAACTTTACCACCCTAACTATTAAAAAAAGCAGTCTTGCTTAAAAATCCAGATCCGGATAGTATTGTCAGTTGATTATCTGCGTAGGCTGCGGGCCAAGCAATTTTATTGAGTTCAAATTGGTCGTAATACTCACATCCTCTTACTATTAGCACTCTGCATCAATCCTCCCGTTTTTGTAACAATATCCCCAGGTTAATCGTGAATATCTTTGGCCCAAATCGTTCAGTCAACCAGCGCTCAGGTGGCGTGACATCGAAATCTGTATGCTCTATGGTAAGATTGCCACCACTCTGCGCATAACTTATCCCAAAGTGCAGGCACCTTGTCAGTCGGCGCTGCACACTTAGCCGGAAAAACCAAGGATTAGAGCGGCGGTGCAGAACTTCAAAAGGGTAAATAAAATCCCCTACTAAAACATAACGATAGACGTATCCTATACCACCGGAGAAAGCCCATTTATCCAGTTGGTATCGGTAAGCAGGTCCCACCCCCCGTGCCGTCAGACTTACGGTTCCGCCGATATCCGTAAAACTAGAGCGTTGTAAGCCTAGGGCGTGCCGCTGGCTTAAGCGGTACCCAACTTCCAGATTGTTGGCGATTAATAGATGTTCCCCGAAATAAAGACCCACCTTTAAATCGGCGTAGAGCTGGGAAAACAAAGAGCGTTCTTCCTCTTGAGCCTGAAGGAGGCAAGTGGAAAGGAAAAGAAAGATGAAGAGGGGCAGCCTGATCATGGGGTACTGTATTTACTTTTTCTGTAGTTAGTAAACATGTTCTGCGGGAGGGCAAACACGCCAAATTCATAGTCCATACCCGGCTACTATGACCGGCTTAAAAGGTACGGTGAAAAGCTTTTATCTCCAGTTTTCACCCTTTATGAAGCTACAAAGGACGATAAGCCTATTGCGCAATTAGGAGTTTGACCAATGCATACAATGGTCGCAGGGATACGACAATATTAAATCTTTTTGGGGAATAAAGCAAGGGGTAGGATGTAGCGGAGATGCCCCTACACCAGCCCGGCTTCGCTTTCGATCCAATATTACTTGAAAAGCATACCATCAAGCAATATTGCAGCTTGCTTTTGGTGCGACGTGTCTATCTATTTACTGTTCCGTTTTTTTCGCTTACTCCTGACTGCCCGTTGGCCTCCAATCCCTGAAGTACAAATTAATCACCCGGTCCACTTCCTGTGTCGTTGCCTGCTTTTCGGTAATCAGCTCTCCTGTGGGCAGGCTGTCCTCCATTTTTTCTCGCAGCGATGCATACACTTCCGCCCCTGCGTAGATCGTGAAGACCAGGTCGTCTTTGCCGTCGTACAGGTAGGAGTAAAGAAAGGCGTTGGGGGTCAATAATTTTTTGACCACGCTCAGGTGGTTGACCCTTACTGATTGGCCAATTGTAAACAGCTCTTCGTCCAGCTGCGCTCTCAGGCCTGCCAAGTTTACCCGCCCGCCTACATTTGTGGCATTGTCAACAACCAAGCCAAACTTGAAGCCATTGGAGGCCAATTCGTCCATCACATAAGCTGCATCCAATTCGTCAACCTGTATGATTCCCGCTAATATGGATTGCTTGTCCGCCAAGTCAATCTCCTTTTCGATTAAATGGGTTTCCGGTACGGCCTTTGCTCTCCTCAGTTGATAGAATAGCTTTACGTAAGACCGAATTTTGCTTTTCTGCGCTTTAAAATTATCAGCGTAGAAAAAATAGATATCGTAGTCCCGCTGCAAAGAGGTGAAGAAGTTTTCGTAGAAATCCCTAAATACAGCTTCGTTCTCCTCTCCCGAAATCGCTACGCTTATCCAACGGATGTCTTCCGTTGTGGGAGGCGCTTCCAACGTAGTGGCTGACCCCAGGTAATCGAGTACCACACTCGTGTTTTCGAAGATGTTTTCAGAGGTTGTTATCGTCGTCATTTCTTCTTTTTAAAGTAGTAATGGTCTTTTAGTTTTTCTTCTGCATAGCCCCCGTTGAAATGAGGTCCTTGACGCCCACCCCCTTCGCTATAAAATACCCCCTTGTCTTCTCTTAAGTGCGTTTTTGCTCTTTTTGTGATTCCCAAAATGTTTTTCAATACGCTGAATATATACAGCCGTCTGTTACGGTGGTCCAGCTTGTGCTGATCGCCCTCCGGAGTATTCGGTTTAACCGTCTCCTCAGGATTTTGGCAAATAGGAATCTTGTAATCCCTTTTGAACGCCCTGAAGGCGCTCTTTCTGGATTTAAAGTACTTCGATTTCCCCGATCGCTCTTTGGTTTTAGGTGACTTTCTGGGCATTTCCGCTTGCTCTTGAAGTGAAACTCTTACGTAAGATACCTACTTTCCAGGAATTTCGCAAAAGCACGGTTCGGGTGGTTTGGGTAGCATCAGATTTTTTAATCATCTACAAAGCCTTCAAACATTCGTAAGCGGAATCATCTCCTTTTGATTTTGATTGCTTTTAAGCCATGTCTCGTTTTTAAATTTCCACCGCCTAATATTCCGCCTCCCCCATCCCAAACTCCGGGTCAAAGGGCTGACGAATTGCAAAATTATGAAAATCAACTCATTACGAATGAGCCAGTCCCATTCTTCCTAAAGCTGTCCTACCCACATTTGGGCACACAAAATTTTGCAATTGTCAGGGTTAACCCAGAAACAGGCGGTTGAAAATGCGCCTGTTTTCAGCTATTTATGGTCATTACTCACCGAAACCCGTGAATAATCCGGGTTAAAGTTATCCAGGTCTTCCCGCAGGACTTTTTCTTTGCGGTAGGCTTTGTTTAGGGCGCGTACGATGGTGGTGTACTGGAGCTGCATATTTTGCGTATTCTGGCTGTTGGGGGAAGATAGGGAATTTTTGGGGTTTGGGGTGGTAGGGTTTGAGTGGTTGCCATAATCAGAGGGAGACCGATCGATTGGTGGTGGGGGGCTTTGTCATACCCCTTTCACAATCTCTTCCATTTTAACACCCAGTGCCTCACTTATCTTATACAGCGTAAAGATCGTCGGATTGGTATTACCCGCTTCCAGTCTGGCAATAGTTGATTTTTCAAAATCGCAGCTGCTGGCAAGTTCTTGAGCGGGAATGTTCTTCCGGTTTCTTGATTCCCGAATGTTCTTGCCGATTAATACTTGAAGCTCCTTTTTGGTCACGTGCAATCTATTTTAATCGTGCAATAATGAAAAGGCCCTGTGCTAAATGCCCGGTTTGGTGTATGGACCCTGAGAAGGCACAGATACTTGTTTTAAAAGGCCAAATTTACTACATTGGAAAAACCTGCCGTCAGGAGGGAGAAAGAGAAAAAGAGCATACACAAATAATAGATGCACTGAACCTTGACTACAGACGGATAAAGCGTGGCACAGAAGGTTATATAACGACGGTGGAACAGCTTCATCTGAAAACTTATTTTTCCAGGCCTGAGGCCGTTAAAGAAGGGTGTCGTTTGTTTCTGCCCCCGGGCAATTCAGCAGGAATGTCGCAGAAGGATTGGAAGAAGATATTAGAAGAATTGAAATAAAATGGAACAGAAAGGATTTTTCATAACTACCATGGGTGATTTATTAGACACCTCTGATTTAATTGTTACAGAAGATACGCTGAACAACAACATTGACCTGGCAGATTTTGGAAAAGGAGTTAGCTATATCTCTTTTTTTGCTTTGACTTACTATGACGCCAACGGCATCAATGAACCTTTCTGGAATTATGATCCCGACAGCAGAAAAATCGAGGGGAGCTTGCCTCTAGACTATCAAAAAGCTGCTGCTTCCATTGATGAAGAGGCACAAAAACTAGTATGCCACGCTATTTTCGAATTATTCGGTAAAGTTTCTGACCAGGTAGAGGATTTCGATTTTGAAGCATTGAAAAAGAGCATGCTGGAGGCTATACAGACCAATCCGTCCTTTGCAGAAAAAACCAGGTTCAGAGTGTATTCAGACACTGGAATGATCACCGGGGATATTCCGGAATTCTCTCGCGCCATTGATTTGTCGAAGTATGGTAGTGGCGTTCATAAATTATTTTTCGAGGTCTCTTTTTTTAAAAAACCTCAATCTTTTCTACCCGACCCTCCCAGATTTGATAAAAACAAGCATGGATTATATATCTCTGTAGTTTCGGGTCTGGATATCAACCAGTTCTCTTTCCAGTTGGATAGGGCTTTTGAAAAGATCAAACCGCAGGTTGACGACTTTGATTTTGACTTATTAAAATCCGATCTTTTACGGTTTGCTGAATCCTTAAAGGAAGCTGCTTAGTAAAACGATGTCAGAATCAGTGTCAGCAGGAGGTGTATTTGGCGATGACGTCTCTGGCCGGTCTGCCGACGGAAGTGCCTTTATCCAGGGCCTTTTCCCGGCGATTCAGTTCGGCTTTCCATTTGTCTGATAATTCGAAGTCGTCTGAAGCTAGTAATTCGATCATGAAGTTCAGTAGTTCCAACTGTTCGGCTTTACTAAGTTTGCGTATTTCCTCTTTTATCTTTTCAACGTCCATCGTCATTTCCGGATTTAACATTCACAATGCTTTAATAGAGAAGAATTGGGTTTTATTCTTCTACCACTTCCCAGTGGCCGCCCTTTGCTCCTCCAATCCTTTTGAGGAGATTTTCCTTCTGCAATTTCCGTAGATTTCTTTCGATACTACGCTCGGTAATACCAATCTTTTCAGATAATTCTGCGATAGTGATCTTTCTATCCGCCCTAATTAGTGTAAGAATTTTCTCCGACGTTTTCTCCGACGTTTTCTCCGACGTTTTCTCCGACGTTTTTCCGACCGCTTTTTTGAATTCAATACGGAATCCGGCTTGATCGTAGCAAAAAACTGGCTCTGGTAGGCCTTCGTCTTTGCATTCCTGGATAATTTTCAAGGTGCCTCGGCCCCAGGCTTCTATCAAACCAGCTCTGAAGAAAGCCGTAGCAATATCGGGATTGAAGGGGATGGAAGGGTGCTCTTTCAATAGATCAGCGACTGTCCAAGTTTCAGGCAATTGTCCGGCATTCCAAAAGATGATCCGGTTTTCATAGACTTTAATCTGAATCGGATTGCCGCTGCTATAGTCTTTATGGGCAATGGCATTGAGCAAAGCTTCTCTGATAGCGGGTTCGGGATAGGGGTATTCTTCAATTCGGCTTATGCCTTCGTAGTGGATCTGCGCTTCGAGATACTTGGACAGAAGTAAGTCCATGGATTTTTCTACTTGGCCGAACAATGGTCCGTGAATTTCATCCTGGAAGCGCAAATCCTCCTCGCTTCGGAAATAACCAATTTTCACATAGGCCCCCGTGAAGAATTGCTCCGGGTCAGGATGGAACAATAAAATGGCGGCGCGTTTCAGGTATTCTTTTTCTTTCAGATGTAGCTTATCGATCAAAGCTTGATCATCCTCTTGCAATACTGCTTTTTCAAGCCGTTGGGTTTGTGTGGCTCTTTTCCGGAAATAGGCAAAAGCGGCGGCGCTCAGGTCATCTACCGTAACATGGGGAACCGGAACACTATCCCACCGCTTCCCCTGTTTTTGCAGCAGGAACCGGTCCAATGCGGCTCCTTTCAGCTCCTGCTTAGTACTTCCGCTGCGATAATGATATTGTCCCTTGTAGCTAACGGGATAAGGATGAGGTGCTACTTCAATCGAAATCCAATCTTTCCCTTTTTCTGAATGGAGGTTGACATCGACGATGATGCCCAACAGATCCCGTATCTTATTGGGCAATTCCTCCATTAGCCTTTGTACATCGTTAATACCTACCACATTCCCTTTATCGTCTTTGCCGATTTCAAGCGTTCCACCGTGGGCATTAGCAAAGCCGCATATCCATTTAATATACTCGTCTCGCCAGGCGTTTTTCCATTCTATGTTTTGTGTTTCACTCATGTTGAAGTCGTCGAAATCTAAAATAAAAGCCTCTCAAAAGTACAGATAAATGGGGCATGTTGGAAGCGTAGGTGCTTTTAAGAAGAATTTTATTTGGGGTACGTACCAGGCGGTGGTTCATCATTGGTGTTGCGTGGCGTAAAAGCCTCCTGCAGAAAACTACGTTTCAAATCCCGGACTAATTGAAGCTGCCGCGCCGTATGCCGCTCGATCTCATCCATTGCCTGGAGCAGGGTGCAAATCTGGTGAAAGCGCTCATCGTCTTGCGCTGGTATGGGGATCTCCAGCTTCCAGAAGCGATCCGGATCGGAGAGCCGGTTACGACTTCACCTTCAATGCGCCCAAGTCGGTCAGCGTGGTGGAAGTGATCACCAAAGACGAAGCGATCCGGGAAGCCCGTCGCACCGCCATCGAAAAAGCGATGTTTGAGGTAGAGGAAAACATGCAGGTGCAAGTGGGCCTGGGCAAGCAAAAACGCTACGAAACGACTGCTAATATGGGCTATGCTTCTTTCGAGCACGACGTAACCCGCCCGGTGGCGCACGTTTCGAAAGATGGGCAGCGGTTCATTCCGGACCCGCACCTGCATACGCATTGCTTCGTGATGAACGCCACCTGGAATGAAAAGAAAGCAGACAGCCTCACGCCCAAAATGGCAATTGACCAGGCCCTGCAGCACTATATGGAACGAAAGAGCGCGACCACCGAGAAGCATGTGCTGGCCTTTGTAGCCAGTGTCATTGAGGAAGTCGCGCAGGTAGTTTTTGGCGTTTTCCTCGCTCTCGTCGGTATTGATGCGCCCCAGCAGGGTGCAGAGCTGGGCTTTGAAATTGTCTCCCGCAGGACTTTTTCTTTGCGGTAGGCTTTGTTTAGGGCGCGCCCTCCTTCGCCTGCTGGCTTCGGCGGGCAGGTTGCGATGGTGGTGTGCTGGAGCTGTATGTTTTGCGTATTCTGGCTGTTGGGGGAAGATAGTTTTTTTTGGGGGGGTTGGCGGTTAGGGGTCCGCCCGATTGGTGGTGCGGGCGGGCTTGGAGTTAGAATTTGATTGTGCAGTTGGGCAAGAGTTTACGGATATGGTTGCGCGCGGCTGGGGAGATTTTATTACCTTCCAGTGACAGCCAAGTCAACTTTGTCAACTTACTAATTTCGGGCGGTAGGCTAGTCAGTTGATTGTGCCTCAAATTCAGCCTGGTCAAATTGGTCAACTGTGTGATTTCCGGCGGCAGGCTTGTCAGTTGGTTATCATACAGATACAGTCCGGTCAAATTATTCAACTGCCCGATTTCGGCGGGCAGGCTTGTCAGCTCATTGCCATCTAAGTCCAGCTCAATCAAATTCGTCAACTGTCCGATTTCGGCGGGCAGGCTCGTCAGCTCATTATCACTCAACCCCAGCGAGATCAATTCGGTCAACTGCCCAATTTCGAGGGGTAATTTTCCTAGCCGATTCCACCCCAAATCTAACAGTTCCAACTTTTTCAGTTCCCCTATTTCGGGGGGTAGCTTCTTTAGCCTGTTATACCCTAAACCCAGGGATTCCAACCTTTTCAGTTCCCCTATTTCGGGGGGCAATTTCTTTAGCCGGTTTCTCCTAAAGTCTAACCATTCCAACTTTTTCAATTCTCCTATTTCGAGTGGCAACTTCTTTAGCTGGTTCTCCCTAAAATATAACTGTTCTAACTTTTTCAGTTTTCCTATTTCGGGTGGTAATACCCTTAGCAGGTTTATCGCCAAATCTAACCGTTCCAGCTTATTCAGTTTCCTGATCTCGGGTGGCAGCTTTCTGATTTTATTACTTTCTAAATTCAATTGAACTAGGTTAGTCAGCTGCCCGATTTCGGGAGGTAGCCTTCTAATTCCACACCATTCTAAGGAAAGAATGCGCAGGTAAGAAAGGCGTTTCACACTAGAAGGTATATCAGGAGTGTCATCCCTATTTCCTAATCTATCCAACAAGGTTACCTCCAGCTGTGGGTTATTTGCTATCTCGGGCGGAAATCGACCTAACAACGATTCTCTCAAGTCAAGCGCGGTAATCAATGGTTGTAAGTCTTCTACTCGATAAGCTACTTGATAGGCCTGCCCGGTGGTATCTAGTAGATATTGTTCTCCAGTCTTGTCTATCACTTTAGCAAAACCGTAACGATCAAAATGTTCAGCTTTTGCCCAGCGCCTCAACTCTTTGAACTCCTCCCCATTTTCGTTTATATAATAAAACACCTTCCTGCCCTTCTTCTCTCCAAAGGCTAAAGCGTACTTACCACTGTAAAAAAAGAAAGCCCTGCGAATATTTTGAGCGACCTCTAAAGCATCAGCTGCTTGTATAGCCAGGAGCTGTATTCTTTGTACGGCGGAGTCGCGCAACTGACTGCCTAATTCGGCAACGCGGTTGTTATTATCATTTTCGGCGAGTACATTCACTGCATTGAAATGCTGAAAACTTGCAAAATAGTCCCTCTCATCGTAGAGGTCAATCCCCTTTTGGAGTTCTTGGTGGTAGTCTTTTGAACTATTTACTCGGAGGCCTTCCAAAGAATTGGTCATGGACGCTTCTTGTTGCTCATTTGAGGAAGAGGAATTCTCTTTTGTGCTCACGACGGGAAGGTCTTCTACCGCTTTCTCGATTGGGTACTCCGTACCATCCGGGGCTAACCAATAACGTTTTCCTTCTTTTTCGACTTTAGCATAACCTGTCACCTCGTCGAAGTTCGTAGCCGAGGTATATTCATAATCAATCACCACCTCGCCTTGCCTATTAATAAACCCGAATCTTCCTCTATCATAGAACTCTTGGTAAGCTAGTGCTAACCGGTCATCATAAAAATAAAATGCATCAGTGAGCTTGCGGGTAGCTTGTAGCAGGCTGTCGGTATGTTGCTGCTCCGCCCGGATACTCTCGGCGCTTTTTTGGATCCATATTCGGCTGGAATCCTGATAGGCAGCATCTCCGCTGTTCTTGCTCAGTGTATAGGCGGCGGAGAAGCGTTGGTAGGCTTCATAATAGGCTTTCTGCGAGTATTTAACTTTACCTTCTGTGAAGGCGTTTCGGTTATCTTGGGCCGACAATTGCGCTATGAAAAATAGTATAAGGGCATTGAGCACTAGTAAAATCTTCATTTCTGTAATGGTTTATGAAGTAGCTCCTGTAGTCTATTAACAAGGCTGTTGTATTCTTGAGATTCAAGTCGGTACTTTTCCGCCAGTTCAGGGTCGTAACTCAATACATCCGCGTTTTCCTTAGCTTTACGAGTCGCATCTTTCAGTATGTTCTCACAATTGATGGCTTGTTCCCGTAAGTCCGGTCGATCGCCCACCAGTTCGACAGCTTGTTCGTATAGCTTAATAGCTTGATCATAGTCTTTTGCCGCTTCTTCCTCCAGCGCCGTGGCAAGCAATTCATTATATTCTCGCTCTTGATCCTGAGCCTTGCGGCAATCTGCAATAGCCTGACTCACTATTTTTGAGTCTTGTGCAAATTCTATAGCCGACTCATAACTGATGATAGCTGCTTCGTAACTCTTTTGCTGCTCTAAACCACGCGCCTGAGTCATAAAACGTTTGTACTTTTCGATATCATTCAAACTATCTTTAATGATATTATCTCTTTCTACTACGCGTCGCTTTTGTACTTCCTGTCGGAGCTCAGCTTCCTGCTGCTTGATTGTTTCCAGTGCCAGTACTGCTTCCTCACGCAGCGAATCTGCACGTTCTTTTTCTGCATCTGCGGTAGCTTTTTGATCCAGAGCAAGTTTCTCAGCATCTTTTGCCGCTCTCTTTTGCTTGTCGG
>JAOXNT010000017.1:0-20051 GCA_028565815.1 Cletocamptus dominicanus | reverse complement strand
GAGCTGATTATAGATGAGCCAGGCGCATATAAATCCAGCATTGAGCCATTATTACTGAAAGTTGAACGAGTATCATTCGTTCCCTGCGTTGAACCCACAGCAATTGCATCTGTAATACAAGCGGGTGAACTTATTTGGCTATTATTGCCATCATTTCCTGTCGCGACAATTGTGGCGATTCCAACATTACGTAATTGTCCGATTATCTGAGCGTGGGGTTGATTATCACAAGATCCTGTATAAGCGCCTCCACCCAAACTTAAATTTACTGCAGCTATGTTATGTGCATTTCTTAACGAGTATATATGTTCTAGTGCTTCAATCACATCTGAATCATAAGCACCTACACAAGAATTATTAGGGAAACAAAAGTCAGGGTCATTAATCTTACTAAAAACTTGTACAGAAATAAGTTTTGCTCTTTTAGCCACCCCTTGAATATTAGTATCATGCCCAACAGCAATACCAGCCACATGCGTACCATGGTCACAGCCACTTAAAGTACTAGAACACGCCTGCCCTGAGCCAGGTGCTGTAGAACTTAATGCGCCACCAGGGCACAATGATTCAGTGACAGCTGAGTCACCGATACCATTTGAAAAACAGGCTTCTGCAACAACTTTAGGTTGCCCTAGATAATTAAAAAACGGGTGTGTTGTATCTACACCAGAATCCAATACTGCAACCGCCCATTCATTATTTCCATCGAAATCTGAACTCTGATAACTAGGAAAAACATGAGGCACAGTATCATTTAAAAAAAGCTTATTAAGCTTATCCTCATACACATTGATCGATGCATCATTAAGCAACTGCAAATATGTTGCCTTATCAACTGACAAAGCCATATTTGGTGAATATTTAAATAATTTCGCATGTGCTTTTGCTTGTTTAGGTAAAGCATTTAGCACCGACAACTGCCGAGTTTTTAATTCCTCTTGTAAAGTTCTATTTAAACGCTCTTTTCGTTGAACTTTCTTTGTAAAATCTTGCGCAATATCTTTAAACGTAATAATCACAGGAATTTTTTCTTCCTGTTGTAGCTTCTGAGATAGTTTAAGATGACGTTGAATGTCATCGCTTGATTGTGCATAGCTGTGTTGAGCTATCACACCTATCAAAATCAAAAACAGTCCTGTTAAACGACTAAAATCAAATACACTCCTGTTTATAAACTGCATCTTTGCACCTCTGAATTTATACTATCATTTTAATTAACTTAAATAATATATTAACTTACACACAAAATCAAGCAAAACTAATATACATTAAGTATTTCTTATTATAATCAATTCAATATATTTTTCGCAATAAACCCATCGATTGAAAATCACCTAAGACATTAAAATTTGTCAACACACACATGTTCGCAAAGGATTTAGGCTAAAAAGCGGGACATCTTAGCACTTCTTGCATAACAGAAAGTATTATATTTAAGAAATGCTGCGATAATACGCCCATATAGATAATTATTTCTCGTATTTTATATTTTTTTGGTTTAATCTACCTGACACCGTACTTTACATATTATTCAAAGCTAATTCAATCATTTATGCTTTTTTTGGCCACTGTCCAAATGCAAAGTACCATAAAGCTACAATATTTACGATTGGGATGAGTAATATTAAACTCCACCATGGCGAAAAACCTGCTTTTTTTAAAATAATTACAGAGAACCAAATACTCGCGACTAAAAGAACTAATCCGAATAATCCACCCATTCCTGACATCATAATACTCCTCCTTTAGCAGTATTCCATGGGCTGTACGCTAAGATAGCCAAAACAATTGCAAAGCCAATACCCGGGATCAAACCAATCAAAGCATAATAGGGTGAAAGCCCAACTCGTTCAAATATTTTCCAAAAAGGAATGACAATTAATATTGCCGTGATTATCATATAGAACATTTGTATATAAAAAATGACAAGTTATTTAAATTCAGTATAACAAATTAGTCTTCATTGCTCCAATTTAATAAAGAAACCAAAACATCTCACCCTGTTATAGCATCCGCTTTTAGACGTAATCCAAAACATTAAGGCCGTAAATTCATCTTCATTAGCATGACCAAAAAATGCGGCGCACTATTTATAGCGCGCCGCAATCTATTGCTCACATTTATTTCTCTAGCAAGCATAAGCCTTTAATCTGACCTATTATTAACCCAGATTATGCATTAAAAATCTATTGCGAGTAAAAAATCCTTCAAACTCAAACACTTGCTCGATATGCCGTCCTCACCATAGTGGTGACTATGGCTGCGGATTCATATCTTGCGCGAGCGTTTGATTTTATTGGATTTTTTCCTCTCATCACGATTTGTATTGCATAATCTGGGTTTAACCGACTGGACGTTTATACTGCTTTGCATAAAGCGGCACCTCTATACCCGCTTTCAAATCTTTATTACTCACTGGTTCTCCATAGACCTGCTTTATCGGTATTTCACCCGCCCAATAAGGTAATTCCTCGTCGCCCTTGTCGTCTTTAGCATCACCCTGTCTTATTTTTGCGGCACTCTCGTTGATCGGTACCGCTATCACCATCGTTGCTTTAATTTCTTTTGCAAGATGTTCTCGATAGTCACCCCGAGAATTTGGAATAATTTTTTCAACGATTTCATCCAATATATTCACTTTGTCTTCGACTGGAACAACCTCGCCTTTAGCATGTATACAAACTGATCGATAATTGGCCGAGCAGTGCATACCAGATCGTGCAACAACAACACCATCAAGTAAAGTGACATTAATACAAATTGTATTACCCTGCGCCATATGCTTCATCAACCGTGAGCTATTTGATCCATGCAAATAAATATAATTGCCTATGCGTGCAATAGCCATTGGAATCGAAAACGGTTCATTATCTATACAGACACTAACCGTACCAACAATAGCCTCGTCAAGAATTGCGTTAATGACAGTTTTATCATAATTTGCATTCTTTGCGCCTTGGCGTACCTTACTGCGTTTATTACGTGCTTGTTCAGATGTATGCTTCATATTCAATGCCTATGCTTAAGATTGAATCATCTTAGCACTTTATGGTCTGATTAAAAGAACCATAAATCATAGCATTATGAACCATAAATTATTAAGCAAACATATCAATCTAGATAAAAGGCATAGCTTGAAGTTATCCAGACAACTATATATTCAATTGCAAAACCTTATCCTAAATGGACAAATCGTTTATAAATCATATCTGCCAACTACTCGAGCATTAGCGACTTCTTTATCTATTTCGCGGGGCGCGGTTGTCGAGGCTTATGAAATGCTTCAGGGAGATAACTTGGTTATTGGGCTTGGTAAACTCGGCACGCAAGTCATTTATCATCAACAACAAAATAATCAGTATAAAACACAGAATAAGGCATCAATCCCTTTATCAACACGCGGCCATATTATTTGCAAGTCTCGTCGTTACGAAGATAGCTATTCAATTCCTCCTTTAACACCGAGCGTTCCAGACTATCGTCTGTTCGCAAAAAAAGCCTGGAATAAATTATCACGTGATGCAATTGACACTGCGCCTATATGGTATTGTCGTCAAGGGGGCGTGCCGCTTTTATTGGAGATGATAGCAAAATATCTAGCGCAATATCGTGGCATTTCACGCAGTAAAAGCCATCAACTATTTATCACTAACGGCACACAGGCGTCGCTATCTTTGTTAGCGAATCTTCTAGCCGACCCTGGCGACACAGCTGCTTTAGAATCACCAGGCTGGCCAGGGGCGCTTGCAGCTATAAAACAAGCACAGCTTAAGGAGGTTTATATTCCTGTTGACCAAGAAGGTGCTAGTATCACGTCGTTACAAAATAATGCCAAACCACCTAAAATAATTATTTTAACGCCATCGCTACAATTCCCAAGTGGCGTGATTATGGGCATCAACAGACGGGATGCATTCTTACAATACGCTGCTGATCATCATTGCTGGATTATCGAAGATGATTTCGCGGCTGAATATACATATAAGCAATATCCATCCGCATCATTACTGTCGCATCAACTTGCAGCCAATGTCATTCATCTTGGCACGATGAGCAAAATACTGTTTCCTGGCTTACGCATTGGTTGGATGTTAGTGCCAAACAATATTGCAGCACAAGTTCAAAATGCAATAAATATATTTGGCCTGCAACCGCCATACATGTTACAACAACAATTAGGCCTTTTTATTCAAGCAGGTTATTTAAACACTCATTTAGCACAGACAAGACTTGAATATACCAATAGAAAAAAACACTGCTGTGATATGCTTGCAAGTATGCTGGGTTCAACACAGAACCAATCACCCTCGCTTAGCGGGATGAATCATGCTATAAAACTAGGCAAGTTACCCAAAAAAGAGTTATCTTCGATAAATGCAGACATAAAAAAAGAAAATCTAGGTTGTGAAATCTATTATCACCCGTTTCAAAAAAGCAGCTACTTATTATTAGGGCATTGCGCACTTGATCCTGATGAAATGGAACCCTATCTTAGAAAGTTGGTCTCAATCATCCGATAGATTCAGCTGCCATATAAATCATATTGTTTTATGTTGCGCTCGAGTTCCACAAAAACCATTTTTTCGGTATCAATTTTATTATGCTTTTTTTAAATTTATACCACGCAGTCAGTGATGCGTTATAAGAAATATCCGCAATAACATTATACAAACCTGTATCGATTTGCTTGACGGTCGTCGTTTGCAACGTATTAAGATCCAAACAACATATATCGCTATGGGTCGCGTCAACGCTATGAAAAAATAATATTTTATTATCGCCCATATAAGCCAACTCCCATATCCCATGATACTGATGAACATACAGTCGATCAGGTTGACCTTGGGCATTCATCTCGTTCACATGTGATACTTTATATAACCCGCCTGGCGCGACATTACCAGTACATATGTATAAATTATTGTTTGCATCAAACGCAAATCCACCTCGCCACGACCCGTCAGATTCTTCATTTGTGCAAGGGTTAGGTAATGGTAGCGCATATTCTTGTGGACGGTAATAGACACTAGCAACATTATTCGACAGCAAATGGTAAATGGCTATTTCAGCACTCCAGTCATTTTGCATATAAGCACTAAAATATAATTTTTCTTGGCCATTAATATTTCGCAACTCCAGATTTGCGATCTGATTAGGGTGTTCATAATACAACACGGCTTCAAGTGGCGTCTTAGAGAAATCAAGTTTATAAATTGAGCGATAGTCTACTGCGCCTGGTGAACTTCTCACCAATAAATACATAACATTATTGACTATCGCTGTAATACTTTTGATAGAGCCTTGTTGCGCTGTATAAACGCACTGTGTATTTTCTACATCGTCTATATCGAATTTATATAATGCATTGCTAAGCGCGTAATATATATTTGACATAATGCACCTATATATACTATTCCTTATTAACACTATAGCACAATAGCATTATTAAGCCTTAATAAATTACGCGTTTCGAAAAAAATAAAACAACTAGCGGTCTGATTTTATCGCGCTTTTTGCAGGCCTTTTTACAGCGCTTTATATATTGGCCGTATATTATTTAACGATTGCAGTGAACTTCTGCCAAACTGACAAAGATTCTGGCGCGCTATCACAATCATCTAAATACAATGCACGCCATTTATGCTCTTCGCTAAATGTGGTATCTGACTGCGCGCCAGCCACCATACATAAATCAGTATTTTTAAGCGCTATTCGCCCATCATCTCGATGCACAAATATTTGCAATACAGGCGGATTAAATGCGGTTTTGGGTGACTCTGGCTGATTCGCACAGTGGCGCAGAATTAAAGGGGATTTCGCTATAGTACGTCCGTTTCTGCCAACGGCTGTAACACAAAGGTTATAGGCTGGAAAACGAATATAACCACTATCATGAAAAATTACCGCCTCGTCAGCATAAAAATGCGGCCCCTTACAGTTATGTACATTAAGCGGCACCGTAACATCCGCCCATTTTCCCGAACCTGCCACATCAAGACAGTACCCATCTTCAGGTCTATCTAGCTTATCTTGCAAACGTAAATACCCCGCACCTTCCTGCCAGGCGAATACGGGTTGACTCATTAAAAAAACCAAAACTAAAAAATAAAATCTCATATTTGCCTCAATATTGTATTTGTGATTTTTAAACATAATATATTCAATAAGCATTCAAATTACATTGCCAATATTACCTTACTAATAAAATGATAAAAAATCTTTCAATCTGACAATAGAATCACGCGTCGTCATCTAATAGTAATTGTAAGATTGGCGTTATGATAAACTTTTGTTCGCCAGTATTACCTCCGCCGCCTGGATTAGACGAAAAATTCGGAACAATTAGCGCTTGGATTATTTTATCACTGATCAATTTATGCGTTTTAGCCGTCGGGTGCAAATTATCGAAATAGACAAAAGAATTAAAATTGCATTGTGCATGATAGACAGGCACACCTCCATTAATATTAAAACACGCCTGCGTTGTATTCGTAAAACCATACAGTGAGGCATTTCGCATAACATTATCTAGATACTGAAATATATCTACAAACATTAAAGTTACATGTGCATAACGCCGTTTAAAGCTTGTCGTTTCTTGCTGTAATAATTGATTAAAATTTTGTGTATATCTGCGCGCACGCAGCACAATACCAGGCACGTCAGATTCTTTGTTTCGAGTTTCAGGAATGCGTCCAATATCAGGTATATTCACCACCATAATATAGCGCGCCCCTGCTTGATATAAACGCGTTATCTGGCGCATTAAACCAGTGACAGCCTGAGTAATCCGTGTTTGCGCTAAGGCGCTATCACCGATAGCGCGTATATCACGTAAATCGTTTCCACCAATCATAAAAAAATAAAAAGCACGAGGGTCAGCTCTGTTATTTTTTCGCTGCAGATAAGCGCTAATTTGTTGTGTTAAATCTTCATGTTGATTGCCGACAATATTCGCACCGGCATAGGCATAATTATAGCCACCATTATGATTACTATTATAAAAAGAGGCATTAGCCGCATACCCTACTCTGGCAGCGAGATAGTCTATAGCCACCTTACCGTTGGTAATGCGGTTCATGTAATATGGCCTGGGTAAATTTAAAATAGTATCTCGCGCTAAATTCCCTGTATCAGACAGACTATCGCCAAAAAACACTGCATTACGATACTGCGCAAAAGCTTGACTATTTAAAAGGGAAAATAACAAAAAGACTGATATTTTTAACAACAAGGTGTTTTTTAACATAGCGTAAATTAAGACTTATTAAGTTGTCATATATTTAAACATACATATTTTTAATATTAGCGTCATTCTAAGATAATTGTTATGATAGCGATCTACATCGCGCTATCAAGCAAGTTATCTTAAGCGTAGCCTCGTCGTGTGAAAGGGGCTCTGCAATGCAAACAATATAACAGTCTTCAATGTTAAAAGTAACACTTAGGTTAAATTATTAATGAAAAAAACAGTCATTGTACTTGGCGGCGGGTTTGGTGGATTAGCCGCAACTGTCGAATTAGCCAAACATAAAAATATTGAAGTCATTCTAATAGACAAACAGAATCACCATGTCTTTCAACCGTTGCTCTATCAGGTTGCGACGTGCGCATTAGCATTAAGTGATATTGCTTCTACATTACGTACAATATTATCGAAACAAAAGAATGTTAGCATTGTTTTTGATGAAGCAAGAAAAATAGACCACGAAACAAAAACCGTGACTTGTCGGCATAAAACATACCAAGGTGATTATTTAATTGTTGCACTCGGTGCGCGTACCAGTTACTTTGGCAATGACCATTGGGGACAGCATTGCTTCGGATTAAAATCATTAGATGATGCGGTTGCACTGCGCAATCATATTCTAGTCGAACTTGAGCAAGCTGAGCGCGAAGAAGATGCAGTCAAACGTCAGCAATTATTAACTATCGCAATTGTTGGTGGTGGCCCGACTGGTGTTGAGTTAGCTGGTGCTTTTTCCGAACTCATTGGCGAATCAGAGCGGCGTAATTATAGACGCGTAAACACCCGTGAAATGAAAATCGTATTAATTGAAGCCGGTCCACGTTTGCTAGCACCATTTACTGAACAACAATCGACCTATACAAAGAAAAAGCTTGAGGAAATTAATATTGACGTGTGGGTTAACACTCGCGTCAGCGATATTCAACCGGGGGCTTTATCTCTGGTGAACACCAATACTAATGAGCAAACAAAATTAGATGCCAATACCATTGTCTGGGCAGCTGGTGTACAAGCTGCCGATGTTGTCAACGCCATTCCCGTTAACAAGGATCGTGGTGGGCGCGTTTATGTTAATGCATCATTAGCGCTTGAAGAAAACCCATCGGTTTTCTTTGTTGGTGACTGCGCGCATTGCATAGATGCTAATGAGCGGCTTGTACCTGGAATCGCACCGGCGGCGATACAAATGGGTAAACATGCTGCAAAAATGATACATGCTGATTTAAGCGGTAAAACCAGACGCCCTTTTAAATATTTCGATAAAGGCATGATGGCTATCATCGGCAAAGCGTCAGCTATTATGCGTGTCGGGCAAAAATTTCAGTTAAAAGGTTTTTTCGCCTGGCTCATGTGGCTATTCGTTCACATTATGTTTTTAATTGGTTTTCGCAACAAAGTCATTGTGTTTATCGAATGGGCATCGGCTTATGCCTACGGAAAACGTGGCGTGCGCTTAATTACTCGCGAGGCATTTACCAACAACAAAGACAATGCTAGCTAAACCTTAAATTCCGCAATACCCCTCTGGTCAAAGTCACAGTTATGCCATTTATCGTCAATGAAGGCACCAGATTTTTTATACATTTCAATTGCTGGGCTATTCCAATGAAGCACCTGCCAGCGAACACGTTTACAACTTTCTTTTCTAGCGACCTCAAAAACTTTACTTAATAATTGAGTGCCGATTTTTTGCCCCCGACAAGATTCTTTAACATAAAGATCATCAAGATAAAGCGACTTACCCACCCAGGTATAATATGCGAAAAAATACAATGCTATTCCTACGATTTCACCATCATCCTTCTGGGCAATATAGCAATGAAAAAATTCTTTTTCTTGGCGCATTTGCTCAGGGTTATTGACCACTTTTTCAGGCGCATTTTCAAAAACAGCTAATTCATATATCAACGCAAAGACTTCATCAAAGTCATCTTCATGCGCTTTTCTAATTGTGACAGACATTTACTTCTCGTTTACATACAGTTCAGGAAAATTTAACCCAGATTATGCAATACAAATCGTGATGAGAGGAAAAAAGCCAATAAAATCAAGCGCTCGCGCAAGATATGAATCCGCAGACATAGTCACCACTATGGTGAGGACGGCATATCGAGCAAGTGATTGAGTTTGCAGGATTTTTTAATCGCAATAGATTTTTAATGCATTATCTGGGTTTAATTAAGTTACAGAACTGAGTCAAGACGTAGGCAAATAGAAAATCAAAAAAGCCGGATTATAAACCCGGCTTACTACCCAAACGATAATGATGTTTATATTTTAATTTAAGCGCTTGTTACGCTTATTGTTCTGTTATTTTAAAAACACATACTGTTTATCAGACTGGTAAAGAATTTTATCCTTATCATTTACGGCCACAACACTATACTGATTCGGAAAACCTAAATAGTCATTTTCTTTTATCTTCGCGTTTAGCTGCGCTATTGTATTAGACGGAATATTCACATATTGTCTAAATAGTCGCGTTTCGTTTGCACTGTATTCAACAAATTCTTTAAAAACATGTTTTGTTATCTTTAAACCATCATTTGAGGTAAACAGCACATATTTAGTCGGCGTTTCTACTGAAGGGTCTGTGCTAGGCTTAGACAACGCCTGCATACTATGCATTGGAAAATCTTCAATATTTTTTATATCTACACTTGCATATTTACTGGCTACAGCTGCATATTGTGCTGGCAACACGGTAGTTTTTGCAAGATGATTCCAGTGTTGTTCGGCTTGTTTTTTATTCCCTGACTGTGTAAGAAGCAAAGCAAGATTATAAGTTAAATATGCACTATCTTGATTTGTTTCATGTAACTTGGTCAACTTTTCAATCGTTACTTGTGTCATATCTATTGAATCCTTAAGACTCATATATTGCGCAAGCACAACCATAGACTCAAGCGCACTTGAATTAACCTGACCGCTTTGGATTTCTTTTAGAATAGCGATAGCCGCCTCATATTTTTGCTGATAAAAGTATGTTGCGGCCAGGTTCATTTTCGCCAAGGCATAATCAGGGCGTAATTCAATTGCTGTCTTAAAATAATCTGCAGCCTTTTCAAGCGCTGCATTATTATTTTGTGAACTTATCATACCTCGCGTTAAAATTTTTGTTTTCGGTGAAGTATCCAACATACTAGGCAACCAGTAGCTATCATGACGCCTGTTTATAGACTGTACACCACTTCTTACAAAGTTTAAATAACCCAGATTATTGTAAACCTCAGCAGCAGGCATTTTATCCAGCATATATCGATAAACAGTTTCAGCTTCATCTAAATAATCAAAATGCACCAAAACCAAGCCAAGCTGGTAAGCATCAACCAGACCGTTTAAATCTTGTAGTCTGGCTGCAATAAACGCCGCACGATCCTCTGCACTGGCGTGTGTTCTTGCGCCTTCTAACTGTGTACGGCTTTTCCAATATTCAAAGAAATTTTCATTATCCTTGATTAATTGACTGACATCATATCCTGCTAATGCAGCATATAAAAACCCTTTATCATCAGCACGAATTTCTCGATCACGCACTGAATTAATCCAGTCTTTATCTTTACCCGCTAGACCAGACCGTGAAGCGATAAAACTAAATACTGGCTTATCTTTTATTGTTTTATCCTGGCTCAAGGCAACATAAGTATCGCGATACCAATAATCATCTTCAGCCAGATGCGATAATTCATGCCCGACAATCATAGCCAGACGCACATCGCCAGTCGCTTTGCTTACCCCTTCATAGCAAACTTCAAGCGCGCCTTTAGACAAAATAATACTGTTGTCAGGTAGGGCAATTGCCCACGGCCAGCCTTTAGAATCCACAACATATAATTGCGGATCTTTCGCCTTAATATTATCAACAACATTCAACAATCGGTCAAAAACAGATTGTGCATTCGAGCGTAACTGGTCATCTTGAACTAAGCCAAAACTATCTACATAAAACGCCTTGCTAGAACGCCAATCTCGCGTAGACTCAGCTTGCACTGTTAGTGCAAGCGATAACAATGACGCATATAAAACTTTAATGAATAATTTAAGCATATTAACTATTTAACAATAATGTCTTGATTTTTAACAATTGCATATTAATACTACGAAGCTCATCTAAAGATAATTGATCAAGACTAACTGATAACCTTTGTAATACTGCGGTATCTGAGTCACCAATTAATTCATTCAGTTTCAGCTGCTTTATTGCCTGGACCAACAATGCCTTTTGAGGATGATGCTGATTAATAAATGCTGTAGCATCCTGATTCTTAAGCGCTATTCTGCCAAGCAAATAATGATACTGCAACCAAAGCCCAAATTCATATAATATTTTTTGATTCTCACCAGATGAATAATGAGACTCAATTTTTCTTGCGACTTCTGTCGCTGAATGTTTTCGCAGTAAATTTTGCCAATCTTCTTGCTGAGAAACTGAACTATTCTCTAAATAGCTTTGCATACTATTTTGTAGATTATTTTGCGCCAGCGTACTTTCAGGCTGCGCTCGGTTCACCAGCCCAGCGACCATCACACCTGTTCTAAAAGCTTCATATTGCTCTCTACTTTTTGAGGCAAATGAAAACTGCCAATCTTGCTCAGCGTCAAGCAATTCATTGATAAATACCGACTCATCAAGCAACATTTCAGAAATATAATATTCATTATATTGCATCTGTTTATAAGGAGAAGTCACTAATAATACCGCCAAAGCGACACTCGCGACTGCAATTCCTCCTCCCCAGCCTAGCCGCATATTTTGAGCCGCCTGCACAAACCAATTACTCATTCTATGCCTTAAGTCTTGAGCATCACACTGAGATGTGCCAACGACCATGTTATGACTCATGCCTTGCGGCGTCATTTTATGCGCTGCAGCAAACTGCATAATTTTTTGCATTTCCAGCTCATCTCTTTTATGCGCAATAAATTCACTGGCAGCCGCCCGAATCGTAAAATAACTACGCTGGTCAATAACTTCTCGACCTTGCTTATACAAACGATATAGGTTTTCAATATCTTGTGGTGTATATTTTTTCTTATTCATGAGTTCATACCTGCAGCTAAATCTTTTAATGCCTTGCGGTAACGCGTTTTTAACGTATTCACAGGCATATTCAATAATTCGGCAAAATACGTTTCTGTATATTTTTGCTTTTTATCCTGCCTTTGCGATAAGGTCCAAAGCAGAAAAACAGATTTTTCATTTTCATTAAGCTGATAATCTACTTTTCCATATGTCGTATTCTTAAATAACTTATCGCGTGCCGTCTGAAATAATTCACAAACATTTTCTACAGAAACAGAAACTAAATCCGCTAAATGTTGCCATTGCAATGGCTGACTGTTGTCCCACAACTCAGCTTCATGTTTTAACAAATAAACCAAACGCAAATCATCTGGCAATGCTGGTATCAGTTCTGTTACCAATTTGTTTATCATTCTTTGGTTATGCAATGTTTCTTCCATATTTTCATTGTTGGAAATTGCCACATCATCAAAACCACTTAACTCATCTTCATCTTCAGTATCGTGCTGCGCTAAATGATGGGATTTCGCATAACGCCAATTATCTTTTAAGATATTAGTCGATATTGTATTTAAAAAATGCTCAAACTTACCCTGATACTGATAGTCGTCAAGGGCGGATAGTATGTTCATCCAGACCTTTTGACAAAGATCTCTTGCTTCTTCCTCATCTTTGACATAACTATAAATTCTTTTATAAGAATTATTGTAATGACGCCGCAGCAATGCGTCGAAAGCATCTTGCTGCTTTTCTTCAACGAAAAGTGCAATCAGTTCATCATCGGTTTTATCCTGCATTACTACTTTCCTCTGACCCAGATCATACATACTCTATCTGATATTAATAACGTAGACAAAATAAAAAAGTTTTAGTTAAATATTACAAATCTTGCCATAAAACAAATTTTCTTAATTATGCCACCTTTTTTTAGCCGTCTGCCAACGATAATTTCACAATTATTATACTTTTTTCTATTAGCCTCCTGCGTTTCACCTAGCAAAGACTTTGAACAAGTTGCAACTCAATACGATTTTCAGCATGAAACATTTCATGGTGCAATTTTCGATTTACACATTTTTCGTAATACCCGCCCCTCACACCATGAAACTATAAATATCTATATTGGTGGAGACGGTACACCGTGGATAACCCCAACACATATCAGCATTGACCCCACGCCGCGCAACCCATTGGCATTAAGACTGATGTCGCTGGATACTAATGCCGCAATATACATTGGCCGGCCTTGTTATCATAGCAGCGGTCAAGGGCGAAATTGTCATAACAAATGGTGGACATCCCATCGATATGCTAAAACAGTCGTACAAGCACTCAGTGAAGCTGTTAATCAATTAACCCGCGAATACCAACAAATCAATGTAATAGGTTTCAGCGGCGGTGGGACTTTAGCAATGCTTTTATCTATGCACATCCAAAAACCACAAAACATAATTACAATTAACGCCAACCTTGATATTGACCATTGGGCCAAACAACATAACTATACCCCTTTATATGCCTCATTAAACCCTATAAATCAGCATACTAATTTTAATAACAAAACATATTGGCATTTTTTTGGGGGCGCCGATAACAATATAGATTATCGGCATATCATTCAACAGTTACCCAAACATCCAAATGTTAAAGTACGCATTCAACCAGAATATGATCATCATTGCTGCTGGCCTGTTATCTGGCCATCAATACTAAAAGACATTAATTAAAAGGTCTTACGCAAACCGATAGAATAAAACGTCTGATCAAAATTATCTAAGCCAACGGATTTATTAACATTAATTGAAAGTGTTAACTTATTAGGTAACAATACATTAGTCCCGAGCCGAATATTCCCATAATCACTGTCAAAAGACTCCGCATCAAGGGTAAATACCGTTGGAGGCGACCCGTCTGGGCCAACCTCTCCTATTCCGCTATAGGCAAAATTTAACGAAAATGGATCATGCAGGAATCTTGCCTGCAACTCATCATGCCCTTGTTCAAATTCATGAATCCATGACAAACCTAAATAAGGCACGACGACACCAAAATTCTGGCTTATCGATTTTGAGACATGCACCCCAACATCAGTCGTCTTAGATTTTGCATTAATATCATCAATCTCCAGCCCAACCCCAAAACCCGCGGCATGTGGGTTCAGCATTTGCTCTGAAAATCGATCAACATGCATGTCCAGATAATTTGCACGAGTGTGCCACTCAATATCCCATGAATTATAGCTATAAGCTTTCCCCAGACCAAGACTGACAAACCAATGCTCACCCTCAGGAGAAGAAAGCGCTGCCTGATTTACCGGCACACCCTCAGCAATATAAACCACATTACGTCTAGCATCAAAGTCTGTGTTCCCAAAACCCAAAGCACCATCTATAAACCAATCTCCATCAAAAGACTTTCCTCCATAGATTGATAAAGACTGCGTCGTGGCATCCATATAACCACCATTATTACTAAAATCACTATTAGACACCCCATAACCATAGGCGGCACCGATATAGCCGGAATTGGGCAATAAATAGTCTGCGCCCAGGGTAATGTTATAACTATCATTATCAAAACCAGCAGAGCGCTCAGTATCCTCTTTTTCAATAATGCCATTTAATCCAGACACAAAAAACCCGATTCGATTAGCGTTATCTTGATTGTCATCACCCGCTGATCCACCTCGATACTGAATTTTCTTACCTGTTAAAACATCTGCAATTAAGGTACCTAAATCCTTTGTCGGTTGATGAGATAAGGCCTCACCACTAGCCTTAGCGGCCTCACGAATCGCAGCAAGACGATCGGTAATATTCAAAATAAATGCCCGACTGCTGTTAAGTGAATTACTGATTTGCGACGCATAACTTCTAACACCAAGCTCGCGTATCCCCTCATATTGTAAGACATCACCTGACTCATCCTGCAGATTACGGCATCGCGCATACAAGTCTTTTTGTTGTGCTGTCGGATTATTAATGATGTGAAAATAACGACAATATACATCCAGTGCCCGTGCTGTTTGACTCTCTGAGCTGCCCGGTACAATTAACGGATTATCAGAAATAATTGGATCGGGGGCGGGGGCATGCGCCGGTTTAGTCTTAACAGGAGGCGGCGGCTCAACCGGATCAGTAATCACGTTACACGCTTCATATTGCCCGCCGACAAAATCAACCTTTTCAGTGATCAGCCTGCCACCAATTCCCGAGTAATCAACCTCAATAGTGGATTCTAACTGTCCAGTAAGCGCAGCTAACTCTTGCACAGTTCGCACTGTTGGACACTCATTCTCATCTGCAATAGACAACGAACTGACTACCACATTTTTTTGGCATCCAACTGGCTGAGCCGTCCCAAAAAAAACATCCCCCTCCTCTATCACGGTCCATCCTGAAGGGCAAATACCAGCTTCACCATTAGGGCCAGAAGGAGGCCCGCTTTGAGTTAAAGCTGCATATTGCTCAAACTGCAAATTCACTATTTCAATATCAGCTTGAGCAGACTGACTACCTAAACTAACAAAAAGATATAAGCTGAGAAAAAGAATTCTCTTATTACTTAAATACATATTATTCTACTACTTTATCATCTGGGTACAAAATAAAATTCGCCGCCTTCGTGACCACCGCGTAAAAGCGGCGCATAGCGAGGGACTTGTTTAATATTATCGACAGTTGCACTAGCCACTCGCACCCCCACCTCAGTAGACAGAGTTTGTCCATCAAGCAACGTATCGTTTTTTTCTAAAAATTCAATTAAAGGACCGGCAAAAACAGAATGTTTACTGTTGCCAATCGAGTCCGCTACTGGTTGGATACCGCCCGAGGTAAAAGCCATTCGGGTTACCGTATTAATATCATCACGCAATCGCTTAAGTCTTTTCTTAGGCGACAAACCACTGCGCAAAGAAACAATCCCAGAGCGCATTAACGACCCGGAATAACATGAATCTGAAATAACCAAGATATTTCGCGCTGACATGGCACGAATCTGATCCGTAATACTGGCATTTGAAACCCAATTTACCGAACTATCCGTAGATCCATCAACCGGAATCCAATACCCTTGATCATTTTCAGGATCTACATAACCATGCCCCGCGTAATAAATCAATAAATTGTCTTTATCCGTCAGCTTTTTACGCATCTGCTCAATTGATAACAACATCTGCTCGCGCGTCAAATCAGTTTTATGCTCCACTTCAAAACCATATTTTTCAGTTAACACCCGCGCCAACGCCCGCCCGTCTTCCAGCGGTGTCTCAAGCTCATACCAGCCTTTTGCGGCATCATACTGACTATTACTTATAATAAGCGCATAGAATTTCCCAAACTCCACTTCAGAGACATCTTCATTCACCACATCGTCAGCAGACCTGTGTTCTAAATCTTGTTTAGGCATTAAGGTAAACATTTTCTTAGCTATACGTCCTTGCTCATCTTCAGCAAGAAACGTCAACTTTATCGGCTCATTGCCCATTTCGACCGTTTTCAAGAACAAACCGCTCTTATCCAGCGTTTCAGGGACACCATTAATACTAAATCGATTAATCAATTTATACGGATAAACAGCACCGACAATATTGACCAGCGAACCGGACACGACCTGTGCCATAGGATTCTGTAATGGCGCTCGGGTATTGACGACCTGTGGCCATCGAATACTAATAACCGGACCATCATTTACATCAAGCTGCGCAAGCCTTTGTTCAATCAACGCTTTTTCATTATTGAGCTGCTCTAGATTTGCGGTCAGCTGACTGACTGTTTCCTGTTCTTTTTCTAGTGCGGCCTGCTGTTTTGTCAGCTTTTGCTCAAGCTCACTTAAAAGCGAAGGAAAATCCTGAGTTTCTTGCGTTGTCAACTCACTATCATTGGCCACGCCCCGCGTCACCTGCGTAATTTGCGCCTCGGTCTGTTTGATTTGACTACGCAAGTCTTCTTGTTTCTGTTGCCTTTGGTCTAACTGCTGTTGCAGTTTATCGACCTGATTCTGAAGCCCCTTACGCGCACCACGCTCTTGCTGCAATTGTTTTTTTAGATTATCGATCGTTGCCTGCCCAAGCGAGCGAGCCTGATCAAATACAGAGGCATAAGCAATAGTTTCTTCCTCAAGCCCTGAAGCACGACGATAATAATTCATCGCTTTGACTAAATCTTTTTCAACCCCCAAGCCCGCTTCATACAACATGCCCAAACTCAGTCGGGCAGGCGCATAGCCCTGATTGGCTGATCGCTCATACCATTTTCTAGCTAATTCAAAATTCGGCGACTGCCCCATACCTTTTTGATAAATCTCGCCAACATAATATTGCGCTTCTTTATCGCCCAACTGCGCCTGGTCTTGCCAAACTTGTAACGCCGTCTGGTAGTTTGCCCTGTCACTGACCACATATTCACCGCCACGAATGGCGCAATCATTCGCGCTTGTTTTAAGCGGCCGCTTAGGCGACACATACGTTCTTTTTAAGCCAAGTTGTTTTACCTTACCAGGTAACAAACAATCAACTATTTGAACACTCTGTGCCGTCAGTGTCTCTGCCTTTAGCGATACTGTTAAAAATACCGCCAAAAACGCAGCAACAATTTTAATTTTATGTGTAAGACCCATGAGAATACTTATATTTTTAAAAATATTATATTTAAAACGGGCTTATAAATTTTATTGCATTCCAATGCTCACTAAAACAGACTAACTTATTCATAAACCACACTTTTATTCACTACCCTATATTATAAAATAAAACAAAATTCAGTATAAGGGCTATGCTTTCTTTTTAGGCGCCTTAACTAACAAAAATATTGATAAGTTAGAATAATGCTAAGTGATCACTAAAACAGACCAATATTTATTAACATAAAAAATTTTCAGCTTTTGTTATTTTTAAAAAAATACAATATATTCTTATAACACGAATTGTATATTATTTAAATAAACACTAAATTTTTATTCATCATGGCAGGTAATCTTCAAAACTCCGTTTCAATAAATTAAACTGTTTGAAACAGATGATATGACTCATTACGACAAAACACTCAACTTCTACATAGAAGCTGCAAGCCAAGTTTTTTATCACGGAAAACCCTTAGACGACAAAAACGATATTCCCCCCTTAATCAACAACTCTCCTAAGCAGCTATGGAAGCAAAATATGAAACGTACTTAGCCGAGTTACCAGACTAAAATAATAAAAATGGTCGCAAAAAACACACACTAACAACTCAATTCCCAATTCAAGAATAGAACCCAAACTCCCAGTAAGAGACAAAATAGAGCAGTGACGACGAAAATTGCAATATGGAGGATAAAGCAGCATTAATTAAACTAGACATAACTATGTCAATAGTTAAAAAAAGCATCACCGTAACTGACCAGCAGGAAAAATGGATTCAGTCACAAATGACGACTGGCAATTACGGCACAGACAGCAAATTAATCCACGAAGCCTTACGGAAAAAGCAGAACCGCATGATTGAGTAAGACGCCATTTACAATGCATTAATTGCTGACGAAAACAACGGAATCAGTAACCGTTCTGTAAAGGATATTATGGAAGACGTCATTGCAAAGAAACGCAACAATGGCGAACTATAGACTCACAGCATAGGCAGCGGTTGATTTAGAAACAATTTTCGATTACGGTATTTCTCAATTTGGGCTAAAGCAAACAAAACAATATCTGCATTTACTTGAGCAGCGATTAATAGAAATTACCCGTCATCCCGAATTACTTCCTGCCGTCGATCATATACAGACAGGCTACCGACGCAGCGTTTTTAAGTCATATTAGATTTATTATAAAGCTGATGCTGACGGCATTTTGATTGCTCATATTAAAGCTATTAAATATTATCAATTTCACATCGCGATTTCCAAAATAGACTGTTGAAAAATTTATTTAATTTGACGAATCTCATAAACGAATTCTTCTATTATTTCTGAGAATTTTCTATTGTTCTTCGCAAACTCATATCGATATGATTTCTTTAACTCTATTTCACGTTTATTATTTGATTCATAATCAGACAGCAATATAAAATCGGGGCTAAATTGGGCGCTATCGGATGTATGATTGAACTTAAAAATAATAACTGCCTTAGGTAAAGGCTCTTTTTCAGAGATAATCGTAAAAAAGTCTTCATCGAGATCCGTATAAGTTTGTAGAAGATGGCTTCTGACTGTTTCTCCTTGCGCTTTAAGCTCTTCAATAAGGCGCTTGTTAAAACCAGTATATACTTTATTCCAAGCTTGAAGCGCCTCTTTATAATCTGGATTCTTTGCTCTAAATAATTTGTTATATAAATTAGCACTTGCTGCATCGATTACTAAAACTGGCAAATCCGAAGATGCTATTTTTTCTTCAGTAGGAACTTGCTGAATTTGTAACGATGAACAAGCTGCTAACAATATAGCCCAACTCGCAAAGAACACAGGAAAAATATTTGATTTTTTAAAAAACATTTAAAAAGTTTCCAATTAAAGTGAAATAAAGTTTAAAGATTTACTGCATTGGCAATGTTGGTTTACATAAAAACAAGCAGCTAAAAGGAACAATTCTATCATATTTACTTGCTTTTTAGCGCTTATGTTTTTACTGCTTATCAGCCACGATCACTTAGGATATCGAGATTATCACAACAATGGCGCAGAGTTTGAAATTGTATTGCCTTGTATCTTTACGCATTGATTTTATCTCTAGAAATCACAATACAATGATGTATAGGCTGTTGATGCGGATAATGTTATATTAACGCCAAGATTAATCCCAAAATG
>JAOXNT010000016.1:0-52233 GCA_028565815.1 Cletocamptus dominicanus | reverse complement strand
TCATTTTCAGGATCTTGATCGGTTAATTGCAATACAGAACCGTTAACAATCGTTTGCCCGTCAGAAGTAGTGAAAGTATCTAGCTCGTTTGTAGGATCTTCAGAAGCACCGCAACTTACAACTTCTACCTCATTGCCGAGTGTGTCCGTTATATTTATTAAATTGCCGTCTGAGTCATAGTTGTAAGTGACTAATCCGAAAGTATCGAGAACACCGCCGTTTTCCACACTTAATGGAGCTAAGTCACCTCCTAATGTGTTTCTAGCCCACGCAGATACATCTTGTCCATACTGTACCCAATCTAAATAGCCATCTTGATCTACATCAAAAAGGTATGCATTTTGAGCATTAAATATATCTAAGGTATAAGCTGTGAAATTTCCAAACCCATCGTTTATGTAATATGATGAATTTTCTTCTTTATGTAAAACATCTGGATCCCCATCATCATCTATGTCGCCTACGTAAATTCTTTCGGAAATCGTATTTATTAATTGTGTTCTAGTGTACCCGACCCCGTCAAATTTATAATAATAAGCAGAGTCATAATCTATAATTATATCATTATTAAAATCACCATCTACATCATACAAGAAAACTTCTTCCACATCACGTCCTAATGAACTAAGACCAACATCTGAAATAATTTCAGTACTTGTAAAGAAACCCGCATTATTTTCCAAATAATGTATTTTTCTGTCTGTCGAATATACTAATAAATCTAGATCACCATCTGAATCATAATCGCCGTATCCTAATGCACTGCCAAAATCCATAAATACAGAATTACTAGACGGGAATGGTAAAGCTATGCCGCCGAATGAATAATATACAGTGACAGTGCTTGCTGGGGTCAATGGATCCCCATCATCGTCTGAAACGAATATAAGGTCCTTATCCCCGTTTTGGTCGATATCTACGGCAATCATATCCTTTAGATCACCAGCAGGCGCTATGCTTTCCTCTGCTGCAAAAGTTCCATCCCCCAGCCCACGTAAAACATAAATCCTATTGTTTCTGTCGT
Source organism: Cletocamptus dominicanus (assembly GCA_028565815.1). Lineage (NCBI taxonomy): Eukaryota > Metazoa > Arthropoda > Copepoda > Harpacticoida > Cletodidae > Cletocamptus > Cletocamptus dominicanus. The sequence continues at coordinate 51,209 of JAOXNT010000016.1, read as the reverse complement.
TATGGAATACGATATCTAGATTGTCATCGCCATCTAAATCAATAATAACCGATAATCCTACATTTTTCATTAGTCCAGTATAATAAATAGTATCGTATTCGGTAAATAAGTTATCACCAGTATTTTCAAAATAAGTAATTATACTAGGTGTAAACCCACCACCTAAAACGCCTGTTTCTACGTGATCTATATCGCCATCATTGTCAAAGTCTCCATAATGGCTATTAATTATGACGTAATTGGATTGTAAACCAGCATCTGTAAGGTTTAAAGGGCCGAATTGTACGTCGCCTACAAATGTTATATCTGTAAGTAGATTTGGGTCGTAGGTATACGCTCCAGATGGGTCAATATCTAATACAAAATTATTACCAGATGGAAAACTAGCATTCCAATGAGATATGTCTGGCAAGGTTAAGCCTGTATTCGCAAGAAATGATGCAGAAAGGCCATTATATAGATCGTTTAATTTAGTTATATTGCCATTGCCGAACCTGTCTCCCGTAGTGTATGCTTGAATGCTGCCGCTAGGTACATTATACGTAATTCCGTCATATGTGTAGTTTTTAACTGAATAGTTCTGGTTTGGAAAGGATCTTGCAGTATATGAAAAACTAGGGGCAGTAGAGGATTTATAACATTGATGCAAAGAAAATCCCCGACCGCTACAAATCGTGTCACCTGAATACTTCCATCCATTGCAATAAAAACTATCCAACTCATTTTCAGGATCTTGATCGGTTAATTGCAATACAGAACCGTTAACAATCGTTTGCCCGTCAGAAGTAGTGAAAGTATCTAGCTCGTTTGTAGGATCTTCAGAAGCACCGCAACTTACAACTTCTACCTCATTGCCGAGTGTGTCCGTTATATTTATTAAATTGCCGTCTATATCATAGTTATAAGTAACTAACCCGAAAGCCTTGTCTGGGCTTTCTTGTAATTCCCTTAAAGACATTCTCGCTTCTATGGGCGAAGGTCCTTGGTACCACCGTACTTCCTGATTTGCAAGGGTCGCTATGACTTCTAATATGCCATCATTGTCTATATCCCCGACATTGACGTCAAATGCTTGGTTATTATCTATAATAATGCGATCAGTAAAAGCTGAACCCGTATTCTCAAAATAATAAAGACCATCACTAGGTGCAACTACCACATCAGGCAAGCCGTCTCCTGTTATGTCTCCTATAGCAACTTGTGATCCATTTGGTGCACTTAATGTATAATTGGTTAAGAAGTTTCCAGATCCATCGTTATAATGTATTTTTGAAGCCTCTATAATATCTATATCGCCGTCCAAATCTACGTCTGAGATATCGAAATATCGACCTGCATCTGAATTAAACGTGTTTTCCTCTGTGAAATTGCCAGAACCGTCATTCACAAATGTTTTAAAAATTGAACGTGTCATAAAATCTTTAAGCACAATATCCAAATCCCCGTCTCCATCAAGGTCCGCAGCCTTTAGGTCAGATAATGATCTAAAGCCTGCACCTAATACTGTTCTAGGCGTGAATGACCCCGTGCCGTCATTCAGGTAAAGAATAATCTCATAATCAAATGTGGGAAGCTGGTCTAGAGACATAATGTCAATATCACCGTCGCCATCAAAGTCACCTGTATTTATATATCGTGCATCTATTGAAATACTCTGATTCCTTGTGCCATTGAAAAACCCGCCTGTATTTAAATATACCCCTAATCCGTCATTGTCTTTTAAAGCCGCGTCTGGGAAACCATCACCATTGAAATCCGCCATAGCCAGATCAAAAAGATTTGATGTAGAACTCAGCACTGATTCAAGCCCGAATTCGCCTAATCCGTTTATGTTATACTGATAATATGCCTCGGTGCCGTCACCTGAAATCCATAATGCCTCTCTCGTAAAGTCAAGATCTATGTCTACAATGATAGGCGCATAAGGCATCGAACTGGTTGTAGATATTAATTGAGATGCCCCTATAGCTGTTTTTATAGCTATAGAATCAAAAAGTGACGGCACATAGGTATAAGCACCATCATTTGTGATTTCGAGCGTAACTATGCCGCCAAATTCACTAATGGAAAAATTATCTACAGTAGGTATGTCAACTCCGTTGTTCGATGTGAATAAATTTGAAATATCAGTATGGAATTGATTTATGTCTGAGGTAACAACGTCAGCCCCGTCAACGGAAACAAAAGGCGTGCCATTCCCGCTGTACCTTACGCCGTCGTATACATAGTAGTCTATTATATAGTTTCTGCTAGTCGCGAGATTGTCAAATTGAAAAGCTAAGCTAGAGCTACTTGATCCAGATGAATAACATTCGTATGTGCTAAAATTAGCACTACAAATTGTATCACCTGAATACTTCCATCCATTGCAATAAAAACTGTCTAGTTCGTTCGTAGTGTTCTCCTGAAAATCTAGCTTACACGGCACTATAGCAGTTTCAGTTCCATTGGGCAATTCTGTACGTAATGATCCATTTTCTACATAATTGTAAACCTCACCAAATACGGTGTCTTTTGTTACCACCAAAGCATTTACATTTACGTCACCAAATGTATTATTTTCAATATGGCTATTAGGCGCACCGTCGACGTCTCCATGTATTACTCTTTGCAATAATGAAATGTCTGCGGTTGCCGTAGGGTCACCGTACACAATCCAAATTTGAGCGGAGGTACTAGAAAACACCCGATAGCCCCAGTATTCTTTTCTGGGCAATGTAAGTCCAGTCTCGGCGTTAAATACTGCAATAAATTCATCTATATAATTGTCATCCATTTGCCAATTAGACCCTACTTTCACAAATATTCCAGGGTCTACAGAATATGTAACGCCGTTATATTGGAATGAAAGCATTTGATAAGGCGAAGATTGCGCGGGTGTTATTGATACGCGCCTTGATAAAGTAGAGCCATTTATCAATGTATCTAAGGTTTCGCGGCAATTGTTAGTAATGTAGAAATTATCACCACATACAGTGTCACCTGAATACTTCCATCCGTTGCAATAAAAACTATCTAGTTCGTTTTCAGGATCTTGATCTGTTAATTGCAATACAGAGCCGTTAACAATTGTTTGACCGTCAGAAGTGGTGAAAGTGTCTAGCTCGTCAGTAGGGTTTCCAATGTTCCCTAAGTCTACAGATTGCGTTCCACCGTCTTCTAATGTTATTGTTAAAGTATTACCTGTTAAACTAAAATCAGTTATTTGCTGATCGTCAGTGTTATCTAAGTAAGTAGATAAATCAATATTAGTGGCTGCCCCATTATCGGTAATCGTTAGTATGTTCCCTGTTAATTGCAAGTCCTGAATCTCGTTTGTAGGGTCTGCATCGGCATCATTTACATTTAGAGATATTGTATTCCCATTCTCTATGCTGATGTTCCCCGCAGTCCCGTCTGTGCTTATTGTTTGATCGTCTGATGAATTATAGGCACTTAGATCTACACTAGAACCGTCCGTAATGGATAAAACGTCATTAGTTAATGAGATGTCCTGTATTTCGTTATTTGGATCTCTATCTAAATCATTTGATATGTGATTATTAAGTAAATTCTCTAAGTCCGTAATATCACCCTGTATATCAGAGGATTCACAGCAGTTACATTCTTTAATTAATTCAGATAATTGCTCTCTATTATATGGCACTTGAGAGGTCATAAACGACGCATAAATACCATTTGCACCTGTGAGGTGTATCTTATTGCCTTCGTATTTCATAGTAATTGGTCTACTCAAATGCTTTTTAGAGTGACCGTAATCAATTTCAAGCCCCGAAAAGAACTCATACGCAAGTCTCCCCTCACAGGTTGAACATTCCGTAAGTACGACCTCGCTATCAAGGCATGTCATTTTTATTTGACTGTACGCTGATGTAGCTAATAAGTAAAGCGCTAAAAAAAATGTGATCCGCATATTAAAATATTATTCCTTTAAAAGTTTCCTAAAAATATCTGGTCTTTCGCATACTCTATAAATATGACGCCCTTATTTGCTCCCGTCCCTTCAGCAACCATACCCGTAATTTTATAGGTGTAATCCTGATCCGAGTCATTGAAAGTTGTAAAAATAACTTGATCCATTGTTCGGACTCTCGAGAATGCTACAGGTAGCCTAATCATGCTCGCATTTGGCACTGTAATCTCTTCGATAGCCGTGCCACGTTTAGCGATTATGTCCTGTGGAGTCGTTTCAGAAAGCAGCTCCCAGTAAAATTCTCCATTTTCTACTATAAATCTAAATCTAAATACGCCCACCGTCAATTCATTTGTACCTACAGGGCCAGGTGAGGTGGCTATACGTTGAGATAAAACGGCTTGTCCCCTATTTGGAATGCGTATAGTATCCTCATTGTATTTCCACCCTTCTCGCATTGCATTATCTGAAACCTCTACATAAAAGCTATCAATTTCATTTGTAGGGCTTTTGTCTCTATCACTTCCTGCCCCCGTGGTTATGTCGTTCAAACGTCTCTCTAAAAATCTAAATTCCCTTTCTAGGTCTCTGAGATCACTAGCACAAGCGAATTCTTCTTCTATCATTATAAAGAAAGGCACAAACTCAAAGACATTATTAAACCCATCATAGTTCGCCGTAATTAAGTCCGACCAGCCATCACCGTTTACATCTGCGAAATTGACCGCAAAAGTTCTTTCCGAGCTGTTTATTTGCTGGAATAGCGTGAAGTTCCCAGTACCATCATTTTGCCATACTTCATTCGGTGCGTCTGCATTACCGAAATACAAATCTAGATCACCGTCTCTATCGAAGTCAACCGCATTCACCCCTCTGGTATTATTGTTCGCGGGCTGTAAGTCTTGGCCTTTTGTAAAGCCACCAAATCCATCATTAAGCCAGACGGAGCTTTCTAAAGGCGAGTAGTCTGTAGCTCCAGCTCCATCCGTTTCTCCATTCGCTGTTACTATGTCTATATCATTGTCTCCGTCTACATCTATAGCTACTATTCCGTGCGTGTTTCCAAAACCTAATGATGAAGGGCTTTCTGTAAATACTCCAGACCCATTGTTAAGGCGTATCTTATTTTCTTGTTCTGGCAAAGGACCAGAGCATGTACCTGAAGTACACCTATTGGCTTCTATGATATCAATATCTCCGTCGTTGTCTATGTCTACCGAAAGGACCTCAGCAGTCCAATTGTTTGTACCGTATTCAACACCAGGCTCATACCCGCCGCTCCCATCACTTATGAATAGATAATTTAGATCTCGGTCGTTTCCTATATAAATATCTTGGAATCCGTCTCCATTATAATCAGCGGTAGTAACGCATCTAGAAACAGGATAGTCGGCTGGTATGGCAATTCCAAAAGGTGGTATGCTATCAACGAGTTGTGGGCTTCTGGTGAATGTGCCAAAACCATCATTTAAAAATATGTTATTCCTAGCGTGCTCTACGGATTCAACTATATCGAGATCTCCATCATTGTCTAAATCCGCTACGGCATGAGAACTAACTCTATTGCCATTAAAATCTAACTCCTGCCATACAGTAAAGTCGCCAAAACCGTTGTTTTTCAATATTTGAGTAGGCTCGCCGTCGTTAAACCCGAAAATAAGATCTATGTCGCCATCATTGTCTATGTCTCGAGCTGTGGTAGTTAATGAGTTCGGAAGCCCTATATTTTGATTTGTATTCACTAGGCCGAAGCTATCTAAAACCTCAGTCATACAACCTATTGTATCACCGTTAAATATCCATCCATCTCCAGTAAAGAATATACTATCTATCTCGTTTGTAGAGTCACAGTCCTCACATACAAAAGGCTGGGTGAATATTACGTCTTCACATGGCACTTTCGTAAATGGGCCAAACCCTGTAGTGTCCGTAAGTATAAAACTATCTAATACGTTTTGAGCTTCATCCAATAAATACCTAGTTTCTAAAGTCTTAAAGCCTGAGGCTAGTTCTATACACTCGAATTTATCCACATGGTCGTTAAAATATATCGTGTCACCGCCTTTAATGTACTCACCGTTAACAAAAAATGAATCTAATTCATTTGTGGGGTCCATGTCTCTATCCAAGCTATCGAAATTACAAGTACCTAAAAGGAATGCACTGTTTAATGTGTCACCCGTTTGACTTATGATTAGTGTATCAATTATTTGTCCTAAATAGTTATGTATAAATTCTACGTGTCCTGGTGAGTAATCCACAGTTAAATTTTGATTTACTGTGACGGGGTTATTTGCAGATCCACCACCACAAAGGCCTAGCGCACCACAGAACGATTGTCTCCCTATTGTAACGAAATCCATTAGGTTGCCGTCAGCGGTGTGCGTATTTCCTGAGAAGTCTATCGTAATTGCAGCCCCGTCAATAGACCAATCACTTAAAGATGGGAATGTTAATCCTGTAGATGCTTCAAAGAATGCTTTGATTTGTGGAGCTACAGACTCTATGTCAATAACTCCGAAACGTGCGGTCAATATAGCCGTGGGCTCCTCTTCAATGTCTGTGGATGTGCCAAAGTATGGCATATATTCGTAATAATCACCGTCGTAAGAAAACCCTATAAAATAATTCTTTTGAGCCGTTCCAGCTGAATTTGTGGCCGAGAAAGAAATTATAGGATTCTCAATTGAATCTAATATACACGCCTCTCTCGCTAACTTATACTCGTTTGATGCCTTTATAGTATCGCCATTATACAGCCAACCATCAAAATAAAAGCTATCAAGTTCATTTGTTGGGTCTTTGTCTTTGTCTTTGCGTCTTATTAATTCTAAATCGTCTTCTAATGCCGAATTATCAAAACATAGATCGTCTACTATTTGCCTAGAAACCTCATTGCCTTCATCATCTAAATAAACAGTATCAATAACCACGTTGTCTATAATAGTTATTACTCTATTGGCCTTGATTTCATTCTCGCGTATAAACATTGGGAACCTAAGGGTCTCAGGCGTTGGTGTGTATTGAGCACCAAAGTTTTGAGATCTTATACCAAAAACAAAATCACTTGCATCTACATCACTTTGCTCTGGGAATGTAAAGCCCCTTAAAGGCTCCTCGTTTATGACTATATATTCGGGGTTGTCTATTAGTATTCCAAAGGCATCAAAAAGAAAACTGTCTAATTGCCATTTGAAATTATCGTTTGGCATAGTGTCGGAATCAATTAATATTAACGGAGATCCAGCCTCTACATTTTGACCGGCATATGAAACACCGCCAATAAATAGAGGCACTTCATATACTTCAAATCCTACGTTATTCAATACGTCAAATTCGTTTACCCTAAATCCGTCTAATACCAAAGTATCATATCTAGGGTCAAACATGCAGACGCGCTCAAAATGCTGGACATAGTTTTCTATAGTGTCTCCATTTACTAGAATGCGTCCATTTTGATAGAATGTATCTAATTCATTTGTTGGGTCTTTATCCCTATCGTTCGCGTTGTTTTGATTTATTAGATCAAAAATAGTATCTAGACAAGATCCATACCATTCCACAGCGTCAACTTCGATTGTATCTAATCCATCTAGAAAAACAGTATCTAATACCTCGCCTTTTAGGTATGTTATTCTTTTGACGACCTCCCGCTTTAGCGTGTCAAGCACTCTATCATTTGCCATATATTCGTCCTCAGGCGATATAGCAGCTCCGACTCTTAGCGGTGTAGGCGGTGGAAACAAAAGATAGTAATAAACACCAATGTCTAGTAATGTCGGGTCAAAGTCATACCCTTGGTATCCCTGTATTCTGAGTACTGGCGTTGGGTTTGAAGTGTCTAAGTCCCATAAATTAATTGGTGGACACGAAACGCCGAAATCATTTTCTAGTATAGATATTAAGTTCTGCAAAAAGTCGGGGTTATGTCCGCCGGTTTGCGACCTTATCCAAAGAGGACTATTTGCGGGGTCTGAATTCACACCGAGCGCATCCTGATCGTAATAGTCTATAGATTGTCCATCGTATGTTATTATATCTATTGCTGATGAATGCGGACCGCTTATAAATTCATAATGGACATCAAAAATTACTCCATTTTCTGGGACGGTCACACTATCAATGAATAAAGCGCATACCGTTTCTTCTACAATGTCTGTATCTATTGAGTCTAAATAAAATAATGAATCGATGTCCCGCTTTATTGTATCTATTTCTCTACCTAGACTATCTATTCGGTCGTTTATTCCATCTAGACATTGCCCATATTCGTATGAAATAAAATCGGATATTGTGTCAGTCCCAGATAATAATAAAGTATCTACACGTCCGTCTTTCCAAATTGTATAATAAACAACCCCGTTAAATCTTTGCCCGCCTGTATCAATACAAACCGTCTCCATCTTGCAATCAGTATCTAGGCTATCTAGTTTAAACAAGCTGTCTATGTCCTTTTCAATAGAATCCAGACGATCATAAATGTCATCCAAACATACTCCATACTCCCATTGTGTGACATCGATTTCTCTTACTCCCGTGGAATCATAGAAAATTGTATCAATAGCAACACTGTCCCAGTTCCAGTAAATATCTACAAATCCTTGATTATATATAGGGTCTCCGTCTATTGTCTCTGTTATTGCAAACGATTCTCTTTGTGATGCGCCAAAGCCATTGTTCCATCGGCCTGTATGAAACATCATGAAATCAGTAGGTACTGCGGTGTAATTGCCTACAAAATCAATAGTAAATACGCCAGATGTAGGCTCGTACCAGTTTTCAAGTGATGGCAATACCAATCCCGTAAGTGTTTCAAATGTATCCTTAAATTCAACTATCCAGTCATCAAAATCCACGCTCCCATCAGCTCGTATGGTAAATATAGGATTTATTGGGAATGGACTGCCTAGTGCCGTATATGGGGTAATCTCATAATATTGCCCGCCGTATTCAAAACCTACTATGTAATTATCACCAAAGCCCGCACGATAAGCAAAAGAAACAGATATAGCTTCCTCATATGTCTCGTAACAAATTGTCTGCCTTGTCTTTTCATATATGGAGTCTATACGCTTATGTAAGCTATCTATTTGATCCTGTATATCGTCTAAACATTGCCCATAAGCCCAGAATTCTGGATATATTTCTTCATTGTTCTCGTTATAAAAGAATGTATCAATAGCATTGGAATCAATATCCCAGTATATGTCTATAAATCCAGCCGAATAAACAGGTTCTTCTCGTACAGTCTCGGTCTGGGCGTTTGATGTCCTTTGTGAAGACGTGTTATTGGTTCTATTGCCTATAGATACAGATTCTAATGCCATAGGGTCGGCGGTATAAGAACCCATGTATTCAATATTTACGAACATATCATCTATCACGCTCCAATATTGCAAATCTGGGAAAGTTAAGCCCGTCAAAGACTCCATCTCAGCCTTTAGCTCACTAAGTAAATTGGGATTAAATGTGTCATTCGTTACATATAGCGCATCCGTAGGTATTGGATTTGGAATTTCAGCGTATGGGCTAATCTCATAATATGTACCATCATATGTGAATCCTAGTATGTAATTTATACCACTGTTTATAACTGCGCTGAATGCACTACTTAGGTGTCTAGGGTATTCGGCTACACAAATTGTTTGCCGAGTTTTTTCATAAAGTGAATCTATACGTTGGTGCAATGTATCGATTTCTGCATATACCTCGTCTAAGCATGTTCCATATTGCCAAACAGGGTCTTCAATCCTATTGCCGTCTCTATCCCAGAATACAGTATCAATAGGTAGGCTGTCTCTATTCCAGTAAATATCAATAAAGCCCTGAGAATTAAACCCATCTATAAAAGTGGTCTCCGTGCTAGATGAGCTTTCTCTGCGGCTAGATAACCCGTTTTCATACCAGCCAATACTAATAGATTCAAACAGCATTGGATCGGCCGTGTACATGCCGGCAAAGTATATTTTTAGCATGTCATTTTGTATCTCCCATAGTGAAGTGTCAGGAAGGGCCTCACCAATTAGCGCCTCTATTGTATCTTTTAATTCCGATCTGAAATCGGTGTGCGTATAAATTGGGTTTAATGCGCTCGGGTCTTGTAGAGCTACATATGGGGTTAACTCATAATAGTTTCCGTCGTATGTAAACCCTAGTACGTAATTAAGTCCGTCCTCTATTTTTATAGAATACGTATTGCACACCGCCGCCGTTAAGTTAGTGATACATATTGACTGGCGGGTATATTTGTAATCTTCATTAAATCTTTTTTCTAGGTCTTCATATAAACCGTATAATGAGTCTAGGCATTGTCCTAGATAAGCTATATTGTCAGGTTGGACTTGATTGCCATCTAGGTCAAAATATGTAGTGTCAAAAGGAACGTCGTCTACTATTGTAACGACCCTATTTACCTCGGTAAACAATGTATCATTTATCCTCTCCTGAGTTGTCGTCCTAGACCTTACAAATCCTAAATAATCAATTACATAAGACTGTATACCGCCGCTTAATCGAGGTTCATGATAATGTCCGTCAAAACTCAGCAAACTAGGATCAAAATCATACCCATTTGCGTCTACCTTAAAGCTCAATAAGTCTAAGACCTCCCAGTTTTCAGCGGGGGGTATATCAATGCCTATGCTATCAGTTAGGTGTTTTATTAAGGTATCTATAAAGTTTTCATTTTGAACGCCCTGAGAATATAGGTACAAATTGTTATATGTAGATGGATCTACGCTGAAATTAGATACTGGTACGTTATAAATCTCATATCGAACACCATCATATGTAAAACCGCTTATAGATACAGTAGACGGTTGTTGTACAAGCCTAGGCAATCTAAATGTATATTCAAATAGATCTATTTCTTCATCTATATAAAAATTGGCACATAATATTTCTGAAATCCTATCTATTCGCGTTAGTGTGTCTCCATTAGAAACCCATTTCGTACCGTCAAAGAATGAATCCAATTCATTTGTAGGGTCCATATCAAGATCTAGGCTGTCAAAGTTACAAGTACCTAAAACAAAGTCGTTTTCTAGGGTGTCCCCGCTCTCGTTAATAACTAAGGTATCAATAACCTGTCCTAGGTAGTTGTGTATAAATTCTACGTGACCCCTAGTGTATGCGAACGTGGTATTTTGGTCTATTAGAACAGGATTGTTATTAAATCCACCACCGCATATAGGGAATTGACCGCCACAAATGGACTGACGACCAAATGTAACGAAATCCATTAGATTGCCGTCTGCGGTGTGCGTGTTTCCTGAGAAGTCTATGGTTATGAAATTACCGTTTGTTGACCAATCACTTAAAGGCGGGAAAGTCAAACCTGTGGACGTTTCAAAGTACTGTTTTAGGTCTGAAGCTACTTGATCTATGTCTATTACGCCTAGTATACTAGACATTATAACTCCAGGCTCTTGCTCTACATCCGAGCTAATGCCAAAATATGGCATGTACTCGTAATATTGTCCATCGTAAGAAAAGCCTATGAAATAGTTCTTTTGCGCGCCCCCAGCTACATTTGTAGCCGAGAATGACACAATAGGGTTCTCAATAGAATCTAATATACATGCCTCTCTTGATAACTTGTATCCGTTCGATGCCTTTATAGTGTCGCCTCTATACAGCCATTCCCTAAAATAAAAGCTATCCAGTTCATTGGTGGAGTCCTTGTCGAAGTCTATAGAGTCCAAATAAAATAATCTATCTAGGTCAACCCTATGCGAGCGTAACGTATCTTTTATTATTTCTAGTTCCCTTCTATGCTCCCAAATGCTATCCTTTAGGTTGTTAATTTCTCTACGATGTACAACTAAAGTGTCTTTAATCATTTCAATCATAGAGGTGTTTATATCTATTTGTTGCCTGTGCACCACTAAAGTATCGAATATGTCTCCGATTAATTTGTCATGTAGGTTTAATATTTGCCTGTGAACGACCAAGGTATCTTTGATCATTTCGATCATTAATCTATTGTCATCGATGTCTATCCTGTGTGCTAATAGACTATCATATATCCATTGTAAAAATATAGTATCGCCGTTTATTATTTGGCCTTGCGTTTCTACAAAGAAAGTATCTAGTTCATTTGTAGGTGACGTGTCTCTATCGTTTAATATATGATCCCTTAACAATGAATCTATTTCATCAATACGATCTAAGAATTTATCTGAAAGTCTTACCGCGACCCTTGTATTCGGTGTTACATCGATCTGGACGGTTGTGTCAGGGCTGAAAAAATGTAAAGTGTCGCCTGGCATAAATTCATCACTACCAAAGGCCTCATCACTTAATGAATCTGTATTCCCAGCGTTTATAGTAAATCCACGTACTGGACACTTACAGTTCCTAATTAATTCATCTAGCTCCTGTTTTTCTTTTGATGTCTCCCGAATCAAAAAGGTTACATAATTGCCCTCCCAGTCGTTTAGGTGTACGCGCTCACCTTCATAATACACTTTATAAGGGCTGCTAATCCAAGTAACTTTACCCGCTTTAGTTACTTTTAACCCTTTAAATAGTTCAAAATGGAGTTTGTTGTCGCATACCGAACATCCATCTGTAAGCATGTTCGTGCAATCAAAACACTCTAAGGTAACCTGTGCGTTACCTTTAACTGAAAACAATAGAATGACTAGGAGGGCTATGTACCTCATTCGGAAATATTTGTTTTTAAAAAAATACTAAGGCTCAGCTATGAAATCCAAATGGCATCCACATAGTTCGGTTTTGTCGCCGTTCCATTTTGGTGCTGGATATTCATTTGTGACTTCTACTAACACGGTATAAGCAGAGCCAGGAGTCACTGTCACAGTCGCTTTTTCAATGCCATCGATGCCCTCGATTAATGCAGCTAGTGCGTCTCCTTGTGTTTGGTCATCCGCAATAGCGTCCCAAGTGCCTGTAAGCGTTGTGCTATCCTCTCCAATAGTGATTACTGGGTCTGTCTCTGAAATAAATGCCACGGAATACTCACATATTGATATTGCTTTGCAGAGCACTTCATCTGGCATGGTTTCGTTTCCGTCAGCATCAATGAAGCTCAATATTTCAAGCTCTCCCAAGATCTCAAGATCTCCTTCTTCAGTAAATCTTACGCTTTTTTGAGTCCCTGTAGGTGCATAGCCAGCCTTAAAGATAGCTTTGCTAAACTCATGCGCAAATTCATGTAGTGTTTTGTATTTGCCTATTTTTAGCGTGTGCGTTTTGGATTCATCGTCTGAGATGAACTCATTTACGACAACGTACTCCACGTCCGATGCTAATTGTACTGTGTCTATTCCATCCACTTCTGCAACCGCACCCGTAAATACGTATTTGCATGGATCTTTGACATCAGTGCAGCAAATATCTTTTGCGTCTTTCTTTAGGAATCCTTGTCCTGATAATTGGCGAATCATATTAATTTTTTTAATTCATTAAATAAAAGTTTATCCTTCCATTTGCCCTCAGGGCAATGTGTTATCTCTTTTTGTCCTTTTATATTTCTGTTTACTAATGATTTCGTCTTTAGCTCTATATAACAGGTGCATTTTGCGCATCTTGGGTCTTTTTCTTTGGTTTTGTACTTGCACGAATTGCATTGCTCGTTTCGCATTCTCCATATTTGATTCTGGAATGGGTCGTTTAGATCCAAGTCCTTAACCACGACTGCGTTGTGTATAATCCACTTCTTGAATCCCTCCATACTTTATATATTCCTTTACAGCATTTTAATTTAGGAAAATTACAATCTAATTTTTCCATTTTTTTGGCTAATAAATTGAGCCTTGATTCATTTAATTCTTTTTGTAATTGTGTAGATTGCCTATAATTGTAGTCGCTTGCCCTTCTTGTGTTACTTTCATTGTCAATATTCTCCTGAATGCCGTTCTTTCCAATCTTAAAGCCTAATAACCTAACCCCTCTTATTGCTATTTCATTAGATAGCCATTTCTTTAAAATGGGCCAAATGCTATTAAGGCATTTGTCATTAAATTTTTCTAATTTTACCCAACATTCTGTATCCGTTGGGTTAGATCTATTCCTGTTCGTCAGTGATCGATAAAAATATCCCTCATAATATACCAAATCGTTTTCCTTATATATTCTATCGTGCCATTCTGGCGCCTCATGAACTACCAAAGAGTCGACCAATCTATCATAGAAGTCCATGCCAAAACACTCGCATATGATCTCTTGATCTAAGAAAATCAAGTCACATATTATATTCGTGTCCTTTAGAAAGGAATTATCCCTGACCTCTATCGGTGTTAATACCATCAAAAGCGTCTTTAAATTTTATATAATAATTCCCTACATCAATCTCCATAGCCTCTAGCATGGTCTTTATAGCATGATTCAAATGCCGTTCTACCATATTCTGGATTGGCTTTATTACAGTAACGTTTTTTATGTCAAACTCATCTAGAAAAACATTAGAGCTAAATCCGTTGGCCGTGCTTAAACCTAGTAAGCGCTCGCTTAGTTTGTGACTTATGATTATGTTTTGTCTGAATTTCTCGGATGTTTCTTTGAAATATTGATGATCTGTAAATGGCTCTATGTCATGTATTTTCATGTCTGGCGCATCCAAAGCCTTACCCATTACTAGCGTAGACTGATAGGTCGCATCACCGTTGTCATTTATAGCTCTTTCATTAAGCAATTTATTCAATTCCTTTTCTTGGGCCTCTGTTAAACCCGCTTTTTCGATTATGTGCTTAAGTGTAAAACCATACTTTGCCGCCGTTGTTTGGTATGCACGATTTTGGTACTCGCCATATTGGTCGTATATACTAGCCTCCCCAATAGGACGGCCCCAGAATTGATTGGTTCCCGCCTTAGTATGAGACATTCTGGCCATTATGTCATCATATAAACGGTATTCACTATTATATGGTAGTATATAAATAGACCCTTTTCGCGCTAATTCTTCCAGCCTCGCCTGACTAGATACTGAATGAAACTCCTTTGAATATGCCAAATGCCCATCTATTTGCTTTAGAAATACATAGTCATATGTATGCGCAAAATCAATATACCCATAAGCCCTTTCATCATCAATTACTATCTTTTCGATAGTAGCCATATTACCGTCTACAAGGTATGTATAACACATTTTTTTAGCCAGCTCTTGGATTGTGCATGGCATGTTAATATTGTCTCTTATTATCTCAATAAATTCAGTCCTTTCGCTGTCTGAGATAGGAGACTCATTCTTTATGCCTAATACGTTCTCTATTGAAACGATTTCTACATCGTTAAAAGCCGTGTCTATTATGAAGTTAATACATGCCTCTTTAGTGGGGCTAACCTTGGCTAATTTGTGCAAAAAGAAAAGATATGCTATTGCCACATCCTGTGACGTGCTAGCATAAGGTATAAATATAGAGGTGTCAAAGAACTGCTGCGGCCTTATTTCATCCGCTATAGGATTCTGTATTTTAGGTATGCGAAAACCAGAAGCAACAAAGTTGCATTCATTGCACCCTGTATTTTCGCATGCCATTACTCTGCTTTTTTGTCCTTTTTGTCCTCTACCTCTACAAAGTACTTACTAAAAACCCTGTGAGATTTTTGCTTTAGCTTTAATATCTCATTTTGTGTCAAACCGCCTTTACCCCAGAGTTTTTTGGCTTTGCCATCGGAGCCATACCATGATGGTGCGGGTCTGTTTGTGTTTCTAGGTTCAAACATTATGCTGCTTGTATTAATGCATCGATATCTACACTAGCCAATCCAGCACCAATTCTAGGCATGTAATTCGTTTCTAGCGTAAAAGTCAATGTCGTGGTTTTTGAATTTTCACCGTCTAATGTACCAAAGTCTCCAGAACTGCTTAATTGGACACCCCTTCTAATCGGCCTAAGTTCTCCCAAATAATCATAAGGTTCTGGGCCAATAACTAACTGGCCGTTTGTCGTTTGTACAATAACAATAAATGAATTACAACAATCAAAGTATTGAGCTACTTGATTGTATACATCATTGCTGAATTGATTGAATGTATGCGTACCAGTTATTGTAAACGTAGTGGTGTTGTCATCGTTTACGGTTGACTCCCACGTTAAAGTCCCTAATGTGGGGTCGCCTTGGATCACATACCACTCTTCACCAGCCTCTACAATAACGTCCGATATTAATCTTGTCGCTGGGTCAAAGATAATGTCCGCCGCATTTGAGACGGGGAGGATAGCCATCGCTATCACCCCGCCCCGTGCATTACATTCCTGATTGTTTTCTACTATACTTCCTGTGCAAGCCATAATGTTAAATTTGTACTGGGTTTGCTGGTCTAGCCATTGTCATCATCTCAGGGAAAAGAATTTTTGTAGCCATTTGATAGGCTGAATACATTTTAACCTTTCCTTTTTCTTCTATTCTGGTGTCTCTTTGGATAATAAGTCCCATGTCCTCGCCGTTAATCGTTCCACCACGTGTAAACCATCCAAGATTGCCAGCCCTAACGCCAATGATTCTAGATGTCTTTAATCCTATTTTTTTGTCAAATTTGGAGAAACCGCTCATGTTTACCACTGGAATTCCCTCCCATTCTAGTATTGAATTAGAGAACGGTCGACCGTTTAGCTGTGCCGCTCTTTCAACAATAGGTAGATTCTCAATTCCTAGTATCATCTGAGCTACAGATCCATTATCTCCGCAGCACTCACTGCCTTGGGTCTTCAATTCTTTTCTATAAGCTTGGAATACATCGTCTGTAACCAATAGGAACAATGAAGGCCGCATTTCATTCTCTCCATACTTGACGTCCGTTAGCGTCTCATTCGCCGCAACTACGTTTTCAAAGTCCTCTGAAGGCATACCGATATACTTACCTTTGCCGTCTACTGAAAGCTCTAGCTTGAACTCTGAGTACTCCCTAGGATCATTCCAAATTTCATCGGCCTCTGTTATTAAACCCTTGCACGACTGCAATGATTCATAAAGCCCGTCAAATTGTTGTGCTGTGATCTTATAAGTGAGTTCATCTTTTGCTGCATCTAAATGTGGGTGCTGGCCAAAGAACGCTATATACATTAGGTTGTTATGTATATCTTCCATTATTCTGTCCCTAGTAGCTATCCACTTCTGAAGACCCGGACCACCCTCTGAAACGGTCCAAGCGAAATCTCTAAGCTCCATGCCGTCCATTTGGAATAAAGCACGGAAACATGCATCCATATAAGATTCGCAATATTCTAAAGCGACTTCGAGGTCGCAAAGTCTAGTTTCCTCTAATGAATGTATATAGTTCGCCTTTGTAGGGTTCCAGTCGCAAGATGATTCATAAGATCGTACTGGAAAAACCTCGCCACTCAAAGAGTGCCATCTCACTTTGCTATCGGTGCCAGCCTCTGCCTGAGAAAATAGGCCTAATTCTTGTAATATTGCTATAGAATACCTTTGCCGCCTAAGCATATCAAGAAAGTAATACGCCCTTTCGGCTGGGTATTGTATCGTCTGAGTTGTGCCCTGTTGGATTCTAGGGTCATAGAAATTACTTGCTATCATTTTTTAAAATTCTTTTTGGATTAGCAATCTAGTAGCTTCATCGATAACCCTTTTGTCCATGTCCATTTTTAGGTCCGAGCCTTTGTCCTGGGCTTTTGCGTCAGCTAATTGCTTTTTTAGTTCTGAAATTTTGTTGTCCTTCTCGTTTTTTAGATTCACGATTTCTTCACTTAGTGCATTTACTTTGTCTAAAACACTAGCAATTTCGTCCGATGTCTCAGAAATTTGTGATTTTACAGATTCTACTTCCTTAGAAATGGAATCTTTGTAATCGTTTTCAGCTGCTTTTAAGCTAACGACTTCATCCTTTAATGATGTAAGGTCGTTATTCAACTGATCGTGTTCTTTGAATTTGTCAGCAGCTGTATTAATTTCATTTTTCAACTCAGTAAGGAAGTCCATAGCTTCATCCTCACCTTTAAAAACTTTATTAAACAGACTACCGACCTTGTCGATAAATGTGGTTTTCATATTTACTGGATAAATTTTTCGATCGTAATTTGCCAAAACTTCGTCAGGTACGTTTTGGTACTTTTCTAATAGCGCCAAAGACGGCATAGATGCGTTCGGTTGCTTGGATATATGGTCCACAAAACCTAGCTCCTTAGCCTTTTGAGCTGTTAACCATGTCTCTGCGTCCATCATATCGGAAATCTGAGACTTAGGTAGACCAGTCTTTGCCTTATAGGCGTTAACCATTGGCCCCTTTAGATTGGATAGGAATTTTGCGGTTTCTTTAAAGTCGTTCTCATCACCAGCCTCTATTGTCCAAGGGTTGTGAATCATATAAAACCCTGAATCCGGCATATACACCTCATCAGCCGCTGACGCTACTATAGTGCCGGCTGACATAGCGTATCCAATGATTCTAGCTTGGACCTTGGCGTTTGTCTCGTACTTTAATAAATTATGAATGGCAATGCCGTCGAATACAGCACCACCGTATGAATTGATAGGAACAACGACGGAATCAAAGTCTCCAGATGAGATCTGGGACTCAATGGATTCATAGGTAAACCCCCAGCCGTCGATATCTGAGATAGTAGATATTCTAATTTCGCTCACAGTACAAAAATACTGTGGCTAAAACATATTGAATATCTAAAAGAAAAAAGGAGGTGCAAAAATGCGCCTCCTGTTTTTGCCACTAAAATATGGCGTCAATGTTCTTTTGTGTTGTTCAAAATTCACACAACGGTGTGAACACGTTAGGGAGCATTTTCGAACTCGTCATTAAATGGCACAAAGACGCACTGTGTTTTATTATGATTGTGAACTACCCATTCGCTAAAGACAAATGGGCTTCGCGGGTCAATACTCCCTCCAACGAGTGCAGCTCGCCACGATTTTTAAGTCTGTGTTCCGCAGACAAATGATTTTTTAATGCAAAAGATTTTATGTTACAAGCAGCATTCACATCTCGGTCAAGAACAGAATTACACTTAGAACAAGTCCATTCACGGTCTTTAAGTTGTAGTTCTTTGTTTATAGATCCACAATTTGAGCAAGTCTTGCTTGATGGTGCAAACTGTCCTATGCGTAGGATGTTTTTACCATACCAGTCAGCCTTGTATTCTAACATAGTTACAAAAGTTGACCAGCTTGCATCTGTAATTGCTTGCGCTAGGTTATGGTTTTTGACCATGTTATTGACTGCTAACGTTTCTAAGGCTATCGTTTGGTTCTCACGAATTAGCTTAGTAGAAACCTTGTGCAAAAAATCTTTGCGTTTATTTACTACCTTTTCGTGTAGTTTTGAAAGTTTCTTTTTAGTACGCTTACCTTTGTGTTTTGAATATTTGCGCTGTACATATTTTAATTTAGATTGCGCTTTGCGTAAATACTTAGGGTTCTCAAAGACTTCACCTTCTGAAGTGATGGCAAAGTCTTTAATCCCAAGGTCAATTCCAACGGTAGTTGACTCTGTTATTTCAGCCTTAATAGGCTTTTCTTCTAAAGTGTCGCAAAGTATTGAAGCAAAGTATTTTCCTGTTGGGGTTACGCTAATAGTACATCTTTTAAGAACCCCTTTAATTGGTCTATGTAGATTAATTTTAATTCCTTTCTTCTTGAATTTTGGAATAATTAATCTATCTCCTTCTATATTTACATTCTGTGGTACGCAGAAAGCCCCTCGATTAGATTTCTTCTTGAACTTAGGAAAACCTGCGCCTTTAAAGAACTGCTTAAAGGCAATATCCATGTTTTGTATTGATTGCTGCAAAGACTGGCTATTAACCTCCTTAAGCCAAGTGAACTCTTTCTTTAACTCTGGTAACTGTTTAATCAAGTCAAATGCAGACAAATTAACCTTGTTACCCAGATACGCCATGTTCTTAGTCTCTAAGGCTAAGTTATATATCATTCGAGAACAACCAATATGCTTATGTATTAGCACCTTTTGGTCTTCCGTCGGGTATATTCTATATTTGTACGATTTAAGCATATACTATACACAACGTATTATTTTGAGAAAAGTTTCAAAACGTCAAAAAAATATTATGAATCACAAACAGTCGCTTATATCCCACCGAGCCTATCGGCATCAGTGGGTTTTACGCTCCAATCAGTTTTATTTTTTAGTAAAGCTAAGTGAACTACCCACCGACAGCAGAGCTGATTGGATGGGCTTCGCGGGTCAATACTCCCTCCAAAGAGGGCAGCTCGCCACGATTTTTACTCTCCGTTCCAGAGAATATAGTTTGTGAAATCAACTTCAGAACTCCAATTCTTCTGGGTTGAAATCAAAATCTTGAATGTCGTTTAGGTCTTGTTTGTCTTCAAATCCTTTCAACTCTCTACCTATCTCAGACACTACACCTTTTAGGTATTTTTTCACTTTAATAAAATACAGTTTCCAGTCGTCCTTATCAAATCCTATCCCGTCGTTTTCAGGCGTGGGGTATCCATCTAAGTATGTGTGTTTGCCGTCTATTTTGCCTTTGTAGAAGTAATCTTTTATCTTGTTATTATTTTGATATAACGTAACTCCCTTCCTTCTTTTGCCTCGATCGTCCGTAAAATCATAAGCAGATAGGATTAAAGGCTTTGAAATATCTACGTTCTTTATCTTTTTTGCAAAGCTGGTGAAATAATTGCTATCCGTTGGAATGTTAATGACATAATTGTTTTCATCTTTTAGCTTTATTTCTAGTTGCTCTCCAAAATCAGTATGCTTAAAATCTAAGCCTACTATAGTCGCTTCTATTTGATCATACACTAATTCCCACTTTTCACCCTTACGACCGTCAGAGGTCTCATATTCTCGCCTTTGTGATCCTAGGGTGTTTTTGTCTACTTGTGTTCTTAGGGTGCCTCTTATGATATTAAGATAAGTTATCTTGTCGTTAGTTTTCGTGATTAGTCCCATGGTTTTTTGTTTTAATAGTTACAATGAATGCGAAATATTTACACTCCTTTTTGTGAACTACCCATTTGCTAAAGAAAAATGGGCTTCGTGAGTCAGCACTCCTCGTAACCGAGGCAGCTCGTCCCGAGTTTTAGTATCCGTTCCAGACACATGATTTCTTGAAAAAAACTTAATTCCCTTTATTTATTGCTTTCACTTTTTAGGAATCGGTTTAATATCTCCGTTCTTTTTCTCATACTTAGCTACTACCTTCTGTAGAGCGGTATTTACTACCTCCTTTATTAGTTTCCTGTCCCAGTAGGCTATAGCTTTCAGTTTATCCAGTAGCTCCTCGTTCACTGTGAACTACCCACCGACAGCAGAGCTGATTGGATGGGCTTCAGGAGTCAACACTCCGAGTAACCTCGGCAGTTCGTCCTGATTTTTACTCTCCGTCCCAGAGAATATAGTTTGTGAAATCAATTTCAAAATTTTAATTCTTCTGGGGCGAAATAAATGTGGCCCTTGTCTCTTTTTCTTTAGTTCCCTCCTGAGAGCTCTTAGTTATTATTTTAGTTGAGGTTTTAGGTCTCCCTCTCTTGGGTTTCTCTGGCTGTTCTTCCAGTATCGAGCTTAAAGCATCCGTGAAGTTATTTTTGTCCATAGCTAGATATTTAATTTTTATGCGAATTATTCATTATCTCAAATATACAACTTTTGCGTTTAGTTACAACATTTTGTCTAAAAAAATAATTGCTTACGAATTAACTTATTTAACTCGCGAAATCACTAAAAGTCTTTAGTTGTCTCCCCATTTCTCTTTATTATTAAACTCGGGTCAAGTTTTTTCATTCGCTTTACTATTACATCGCAGTATTTAGGGTCTAACTCCATTCCGTAGCATTTGCGTTTGAGTTGGTGTGCAGCTACCATTGTTGAGCCGCTACCTAAAAATAAATCCAACACTATTTTGTTTTTTTCTAAAACATTTTCAATTGCCAAACTTGCTAGCTTTATTGGCTTTTGTGTGGGGTGCAAATATGTACTACTCCCATCTTTCCCTACATTCCAAACACTGCCAATTCTCTTACCTATTATTTTTGCTCCTCGATGATAACATAACGCAAGTTCAAAATCAGTTGAAAATGTTTTCTGCAAATCCCCCATTCCACCGCCGCCTTTATTCCAAATAATTATATTTGACAAATCACCTATTGGTTCGCAAAATTCAATCCATTGTTTTAACACTTTCCAAGATGTCCAAACAAATACAAATCCATTTGAAGAAAAATGCAAATTGCTAATCCATTCAGTAATAAATACATCGTCATTTTTCAGTACATCAAAATTGTCTGTTTTAGTTCGCATATTAGATTGGTACGAAACTCCATAAGGCGGGTCAGTAAACACCATATCTGCCTTCTCCCCATTCATCAGCTTCTCCACTTGGTCGCTATCCGTACTATCCCCGCAAAGTAAACGATGCTCACCTATTTCGTAAAGGTCTCCTAAAACGGTTATTGGTTCCTCTGGTGGCGATTCGCTAAAGTCATCTTCTTCGGCTTCTAAAACTTCATCTTCTGCCCAATCGGCAGGCAAATCTAAACCCCAATCTTCTAACTGCTCTGCATCCCATTCGTTGGCAATCATATCCCAAACCCACTCGCCACCGCTTACATTATCTTTGATGATAAACTGCCGTTGTTCTTCTTCTGTAAGGTCGCTGGCTTTAATGATAGGAACTTCTTTTAAGCCTGCCTCCTTGCACGCTTTTAACCGCATATTGCCGCCTAATACAATCATATCGTCATTTACTACAATGGGCCGTATTTCGAGCATCTTCGGGAACTCCTTAACCGATTTTACCAACTTTTTGAATTTATCATCTTTTATGATTCTAGGGTTGTTTGGATTGATTTTAACCTTTGATATTTTTACTAATTCAATTTTCATTTTTTTGTTTGATTACTTAAACATAGACAAATATATGATTTTTTTTGTGATGAAATTTTTTCTAAAAAAATCAATAAGTTTTTATATCTAGCCTATCCCCAAAAAGCCTTTGCCATTCTTTGATGTCCCCGTCTACTGGATTCATCCAATGCTCTGGAACTATTATTTGGAGTTTGCCACTACACTCAATAGTGAATCCATTTAGGTCGTCCTTTTCGGCTGTAGGGCCTAAATGAGGGTTTTTGTAGTTTCCAAAATATATCTGTCTGTTTCCACGACATTTTAATCTCAGTGATTCAGGCTCAAGCTCCAAAGAGTCTGATCCAATGTATAGCTGGTTTGGCGAAAGTGACGAAAAAGCATTAGATTTAATTAACCTAACTGTTTCGGGTATGTACAGGGATCTATTTTTCCAAACTTCACCACCCCTAGCATTAAATACATTTCTGTCTATTACTTCAATTCCGTGATTATATGAGAACTCTCTTAGGCTTTCTGTTTTGCCAAAAGCAGCTGGACCAATATATTTAAGTGACTGAGGACAATGGAAGTATTCTATTGCCGTGGCATTAAATGCGGCTGTTAGTATACTATCTACTTGACCTATTCGGCACTCCATTAACCTATAATCCACTTCGTCTGAAAAGAAATTGAATGCCTCGATTGGTATTACTTTAGCATCCGAATTAAACCAATATGTCGTACTATCACTTGATACAGCTACGTCAAATATTGGGGCGTTTAACCTAGATTCTATCCATGATTGTGTAACTGGTTTGTTAAACCTCATTTTGTATTCCGTGCCTTGTCCTATGCCAGTGCAAGCGCTAAACATAAGCAACAAGAATAAAACTAAAGAGGCGTCTACTAATGTTATGCGTTTCTTTTTATCTGGTATGTTTGAATAACCTTCCTTTTTTGTAGCGTAAATAGTTTGCATTTTTGAATCTGAGTTTTTGAAATGATTAATGAATTGCTCCAAAGAGCCGTTGGTTTCTAAGTTAGTGTATATTTTTCTCATTTTTTTAATTTTTGCCAATTATTTTGCCTTTCATTTTTTCTATCCATTCTTCCAATTGTCTGCTTTTTTCCAATTTCAAATGCTTTTTGTTTTCTAAGTGTGTTTTTTCTATTTCAATTATTAGCAATTTCCTAATTCTTCTTAAATCATTTTGCATTGATTCCTCTTGACTAGAAATTATCAAAATGTATTCAGTCACTTCAGAGAATATTGTGAAAAAATTCAGATACACATCCTCAGTATCGCAACCTTGAAATATTTCTGCTTTAAGGAATTCAAATGCCTTTTTCAGATCTTCATCCGTGCTGAACAAATTCGACTCAATTGATTGGATCAATTTGTCCATAGTTTTTAATTGGCTTTCGTCTCCCAAACATTCTATTTGAAAGTTTCTGAAGTTTTGATATTGTCGAAGCCCTTTGATTAGGGTTGTTAATTTTGATTCCATTTTGTTTAGTGTGTTATATTTTTATCATTTTTCTTTAGATATTCTTCTTTGCTAATTTTTGATTTCGTCTCTGCATCAAATGTATCGTACAGCATTTCAAAGTATTCTCTTGTGAATTTTTGCCTTCTTACAAATTTAGGCGAAGAAACAGGTTCTTTTTTTTCTACTTTAAAGGCTTTAGACAATTTCTTTGCAGCTTCTGGATCCATGCCGACTGGCATCTCTTTTATTTTTGTATGTTCATTCTCTCTTTGTCTTGAAAAGTATTCTTCCTTTTTAGCAATGTAGAACCTTAGCAATTTAGCAAGGTTTTGAAAATCTAATCGTTCGTATATGTTTTCATCTAATTTGCCAAACTTTAGCATGTGCGCAAATAGTTTGAAGTCGTCTAATGTCAAATGTTTGAATTCTTCATTTAGCAGCTCATGACAAAATTCATCCAGCTCATTCTCCGATAATTTTCTAGCCACCTGAATTGAATCTATGGCATCTGATACAATGCCGTTAATCAAAACAGGAACAACGTTATTGCCGACAATATTGTCTATCTCGAATACAGACATGTTGTCTTTTCTTATGTTATATATCTCTTTGAATTCCCTAGGTCGCTGGATTAATGTTTTGCCTTGATAAATCTTTGACAAAACGTTTATATTTTTCTTTAACCTCTTTCCATAGTTTTCAAGCATCTTTCTCTCCATATCGTTCTCGATAGATAGCCATCTTTCACGTATTTCATCTAATTTCATTTGCATTTGATCTACGGCGCTGAATTTGCTCGATTTTGATGCGCAATTTTTCTGCTTCAAAGTCAATTCCCTCACGTTCGCAGCGCTCTCTGAGTTCTCGATATGTTTCGTTCCCATATTTAGATTTTTTTCTTGCCTCATTGCTGTATTTATTCCAGTATTTAAGTATGTGCCCGGGGTTGTTGTATGCTCCATCTTTCCAAAGATTGTCGTTTTTTAGTATTTGTTTAAAAATTAAATCCAAAGTTTCGATATCCGTCTGGCCGCCGTTTGCCCTTTGTGATTGGGTTATTCTTTTCTCTATTTCGCCTAAATCCTTGTTATCGTATTTGCCAAAATAATCATAACTCAAACCCCTATTTTTAGCCTCGTAATAATAAGCCGCCTTGGCACGACCAATAAATGTACTCACTTTACTCAGCTTCTCAGCCATCTCATCATTTATAATTCCGTCCCTCTCTTTGCGCCAATCATACCCCGAAGTTACATTTTTATTTTCTGTTTGCAAAATTTCTTTTTCTTTTTTTGCGCGCCGGCCTTTTTTTTCTTTTTCTTTTTCAAAGCCTTTAGGCGGTGTTTTAATTTCTATCCCTTCGTTTTCGAAAGGGTGCGAAAATTTATTTTCGCTCTTTTCTTTTATATTTTTATATATAGTATTATATATATTATTATCTATATTATTGTAACCGTTTTTCGCCCTGGTTGAACCGTTTTTTGCCTCTTCGCAAACGTTTTCTGCCTTAATCATTCCGTTTTTGTTATCCTCGAAGGGCGTTTTTCGTATAGATACGTTTTCCGCACTAGTGGACCGAATTTCGGACACCTTTTCAAAATTCACCATGTAATTAGGCATGTTTATACGTCCGTAAAAGTTGTCTTCTTTTATCAAAAGATTTTTTTCACATAATTTTTTCAAACATTCATAAACCGTTTTTTCTCTTGACAAGCCAATCAACCTTTTGATATAATCGCCGCTACCAGTGTATTTGCCTTTTTTGCTTTGACTGAAGCCGTATATAACTGCAAATACTAATAATTCGGATCCTTTTAATTTTAACTTCGAAGTCATCCATTGCTTTACTATGAAAAAATGTTCTTCAGGATTAAGGTTTTCGTTATGGTATTTCATGATTTTTTTTGATTTTAATTTTGAAAATATTTGTTCACTATATCAAAGTTAACATTGTAAATAGGCACCTCTATGTCTCCATAATATACCTCTTCTTTTTTGATCAGATCGATCTGCTGTAATCTTTCTAAACATTCTTTCAACTCATTCTCGGTGTATCCTAAAAATTCAGAAAAATAATTACAAGTGCCATAAAATTTCCCATTGCCTCCTTGGTTAAACCCGTATATTATTGCGAATACTTGTAAATCAATCCCTTTTAAACCTAACTTAGTGTGCATCCACCTTTCCACCATAAAGAAATCATACAGGTCAAATTCTCTTTTTTTGTCTTTCATTTTTTTCTTTTTTTCGTAAATTAAAAATTTCTTATTTCTCTCGAAGTCTTGTGTGTTTTATACCTTTTGTTCCTTTTTTTAACTGCTTTTTTTAATAATCCAGGTTCTAATTTCAGTGACCCATAGCAATAGTCGTAAATCCTTAGAGAATCTACGTGAAAATATTTTTTTGCTGGTATGCCTGCTCTCTTGACCTTCAAAAACCCATAGCCTGACCAACCTTCTTTTTCATCTCCATCGGATAACACTTTTATAATTGTATTTTGTTTTGAATAAGGCACAAAAGTTGCTTCCTCTATTTCTTTCACTGTTTTATGGAAATAATTTCTGCCTTCTATATCTTTAATTTCACAATTATTGTTTTTGCATGACAAAAAGTATTCATAATGAATATACGAGAACAAAATAGATGCATCATTGTCTTCAAGTAGACAGTGAATATTTTTGTTTACAATCCAAAATCTATTATGGATTGAGGCTTGATAGATATTTTTTTCTTGTGTGTTCATTTTTTTGTTTTTTTTAATTGGACAATACATTAACCCCGTTCAACTTTCTGAATGGGAGTCTTTTGAAATTTATCCCCTTGTATACGAAAGGATATTTTTTCCTTTTTAGATAGTGATAGCTAAGCCCCTTTTCTTTGCACAATTGAACAAGAGAACCCCAAATCTCCATTGATTCTCCTTGTTGCAAAACAATAACATTCGTGTACATAATTCTATTTTTTTTAGTTTAATAATAGTGTAAATATAAAAAGATGCAAACAATAAAACAAACTTTTTTGAGGTTTTTTTTGATAATATTGGCCTCAATTTGCTAACTGTTCTAAAATCAAGAACAGTTGCTTTTTCGTCCAGTACAATGTTTTCACGAATTTTCACGGATTTTCACGAATTTTCACGACCTCCCCCATAAAAAAAGCGCCTAATTTTTTGGTCAGTCAAATGAAAGTTGCATATTTGCACAAAAGAAAAAACTAATGAAACAAATACAAGCATTCTTACTAGGATTATTCTCAGATGCAGAAACTCCATTCACAAACCCAAAATTTAGGGAATTGACTTACGGATTAACCACTGATGAATCGCTGGCATTGTTTAGGTATTATGCCAACGGGTCGTATGTAAGACATTTTTTCAAAAATATTTTTTAGGCCAAAATTTTGTTTTTCACAAATAATAAATTAACTTTGTTGTAGTCGGACCTTTGGCGCCCACGTGATGGGGATAGGAAAAATGATCGTGGGCGTTTTTTTAAAATTTTTTTAAACTTCAAATAAACAAATTATGTACAATCCACAAATGATTTCAAAGGCTTACGAAAAGCTGAACACAATCCTAAAAAACTGGGAAATGGTGAAACATGTAAATGAAAACGCAGAATGTAGAAAATCTAAAGTCCTAGAAATAGGGAGCAGCTCTTTAGCTACGAAATACACTGGAGTTAATGATCTTTTAGATAAAAAAGTATTCACAATAAGACACAAAAGACTCTCACTTAGAGAAGACGCAATAAACGATCTCGTGAAGGTTAAGAATTTCTGCGACTCAGGGCACTTTGAAAAGATCCAGCCAAAAGAAACTTTTTACGTCATAAATAATTAATTATGTTTGAACACAAATATTTCACAATTAAACAAGAGAAAGGTACAATCGGAGAACCTATAAAAGTAGGAGACTACGAGATTAGGGTTAATAATACCGATCAATTACGTGGAGTTTTGCTAGAAGTAAAAACATCTGGAGCAAGTTCAGAGGACAAAATACCTATGAATTCAAACGCTAGGAATGGGTCGCTAGTAAAAGTATCGGATGAATTTCAGTCTCACGTATACCAATCACAGGGACATGTAGAGTATTTCGGAGACTGTTATCTAGGCATAACCATGATGTCAGAAACTGGAAGGCGAAGCGACACTATAGACGACGTAGATGAAATAAGATTTTTTGTAACATACTGCCAAAAACAAGAGTCATGAGAAACGGACAGCAGAATATAGTTTTGAAAATGAGATACGAAAACGTAAAAAAAGCGTATGAAAGAGCCGCAAAGCACAGCAATGAGAAAACTGGAACTAAGATAGTAGTAGACATTCTTAATCGTTTTTGTGACGAGAAAGAAGGTATTTCCGCCTGATATATTTGTATTGTGGGATTGTTATTTTGTATTTGTTTAGTATTTGGGACCTAGATCGACCCCTGTCTAGGTCTTCAAATATTAATAATCTTACCCTTTCCCTATACTTTAATGTTTTAAGGAATTTCAATATTCTGTCTTTAGAGTCCAAGTATTCTAAAAGATAATCTATATCGTTAAATTTCACCATTATCGATCATTCTGTTTAGTTGTTCTTTAATATGATCCTTCCAGTTACAATCACAGCCAATGTATTTGTTATTGGATAAGTTGTGTTTGTTGTGGAATTTAACAACCTGTAGTATGCTTTCGTTTAGGTATGTTACTTTTAATTCTTTCTTTTGGGAGTCACTCAAATTACTTATGTCCCAGTCTGTGAATATCTGCATATTGTTGCCTTGGATTAATGACTTTAATTCAAATTCAAATATCCTTTCCTCGCATCCAAATACGTTCATGGTCGCCCTTATAATCGTGTCATTACTTGGGTCGGCGTAAAATATAAGCCTACCATCTTGGGGTGTGATGTCATTCGGAAAAGCGATTTCGATGTATTCCCATGATATATTCGGGTCGCAGCTAGATTTTATATCT
This sequence comes from Cletocamptus dominicanus, assembly GCA_028565815.1. NCBI lineage: Eukaryota > Metazoa > Arthropoda > Copepoda > Harpacticoida > Cletodidae > Cletocamptus > Cletocamptus dominicanus. Next base: position 22,073 of record JAOXNT010000016.1, on the reverse strand, counting down.
GGTATAATCTCCCATCCGACGGTTCCGTTTGGCCCATTAGAATCAAATAAAGACAACCTAATGCGTATTTGATTGCCAGAACACCACGGTATTAATAAACGTTCGTCAATTGGGCACCCGTCATCGGTTTGAGCTTCATATCTTATATAAAAATCTCCTATACCATTTGGGGTAAAAGAACCAGACATAGTGGTCCAAGTAGAACCGTCATACGAGTAATACCATTGATCACTAATGACATTTGAGTTTATTATTCCACCAATGGAGTAATTTAGCGTGCAATTCTCAAATGCAAATTGTATTATAGGGTTGTTGTCGCAAGTATCCACCTCAACATCATCACATAACTCACTGGTGTCTATTAATTGTAATACTTCAAAACGATTCAATTGTCCACAATTCTCTTGCGTTATTCTTTGAACTTTACCTACTCTTGGTAAGCCGTCGATATTAAATAAAACCTTTGGCAAATTCTGTATTATAAAGTCATGAGATAAAAAAGATATCCTATCCGAATAGGAATCATTCAGAAAAGAACGTTTCCAAAATAAATCATAAATCGTTACGCTGTTTTGATTTGAATATAGCTGGACATCTGAGGTTATGCCATAGACTAAAGTTTCGTTAATCTCTTGTACGGTGCCGTCGTAAAAATGCCAGTTTGGATAATTAGAAGCATATAAAGGTGTTGGCCTAGCAGGGTATGAGCTATTTCTATTCCTAGCAAAAATCCAATTTTGTATCTGGGAGGTGCTGTTTCTATCTTTTATGTCGCCTATTCCGTGCGCTAAAACAATGCGAGGCCCAATATCAAAACTAATTTTATTGTCGTCGTTGTCTAATAATTGAGGCAAATCAATACCGGGGTCCCTATCTATTTGTGGACCAAAAGTAGACAACTGTATGGTCGGCTCGCTTGGAACTCTGGCGTTTATAGTAACCTCATAAAACGGGTTCTCGTTTGTATTTTCAGAGTTTTGGAAAGTAGGTCCTAGGTCTATGGTTTTTCCACCGAAATCCTCATATCCTATTATTTGATTCCTAGCGGTGTCTAGGGTATTTTTTTCAATAGAAAATGATTCTTTATCTATATTTACAACCTCATGCCCAACGTCGTAATATCCATTTATTAATTCTGCGCCTATACGTACGCTATGATGTGGTAAAATGCGCACCGTGTCCACGTCTTGAACAACAACGCCGTTTATATGATGCAAAGCCCCTTTTATTACGTCTAATAGAGTATAGTCCTCATGAATGGAATCACTAAGTCTATAAGTATCACCCGCAGATAAAAAAGATGAAACCTGGAATGCAGTTATTCTACTCTCTATTTCTACCACGCCAACCGTGGTATTTATTTCTACATTTACGGACGCCCTGGACCCTTGTGGTATTATTATTGTTTCATCTATAAATGAATTTGTGCGAGTTCCAAGTGGTATTTTTGGTAGCTCAAATTCTATTAGTTTTTCATCATCGGTTTCTATTATAAATTTTATTTCATAGTCTTCATCTGTGCGCACACCGCCAAATTCATCACGTACTAGCCATTCTAATTCAATTTGAAACCTATATTCACCTGGACAGTTAAATGTGTTTTCTGGAGTACTAATGCATCCAGTAGGAGAAATTACATCCACTACATCATTTACGACTAGGTTTGTTTCCGTCCATTTTATATAGGCCTGACTAAGATGTAGAAAGGAATTAAATTGTGAATTTACCTTTCTACGGTTCCACTCAGGGCTCAATAAATATGTCCATTGCCTGCGTCCAAAATTGCTATAGAGATAATCAGATTCTAATTTATACCCTATACTACAAAGTCCTATCTCTATTAATTTTGTTTGGCTTATCCAAGGTCTGAAATCTTGCGTGTCCCAAATACCGTTTTTATACAACGCCCCATACCATGATGGAATATAGCATACTATTTGATCTGGGCTGTCATACCCGTTCCAAGAGTCAATAATCTCAGTCATGTTATAATTATAACTCCCTAGATCCAGATCTTTTATTTTTGTCATAGAAGCCAAATAAACCCAACTATTTGAATCGTATAGATCAATAGTTATGGAGTCACTGTTCACAGATTGGACAGTCAACTTGTCTGTGTTTAGTGTACTGCCGTTTGACGTTACTAGTACATCATACGGTTGTATTCTATTAGAATATACGGCCTCACCTAGTAGGCTTATATTGTTTGGCGTTTTTGGAAGTTCTACAGTATACGATATAGTGTCATCCACGCTATTTAAATCGTCTAACCTAAAGACTTTGAATTCTTTGTTCAGACTTAATCCGTTCGGAATATCTAAAGACAAAAACCGCCCAGAGGACTGCAATAAAATTCTTGTACAGGACATCACATAGTGTTTCTACAAATATACGTATATTTTTTTTGATTTTTTTTTGATTCAGAATTCTTTGCTTTGGCCAAAAAGTTATATATTTGGGTATAGCAAAAAACAAAATACCATGAAAGACAAATTTAATTTCATCTATGAGACAGTAAAAACCAACATGGAGAAGTTGGATCAAAAAAAAATCACAGTTGAGCAAGCTAAAGCAATGTCATCTCTGGCAAAGCAAGCCAATAATGTACTAGTAACCCAGCTTGATGCTGCAAAATTCATGAACAATGTTGATAACGCTAAAAAGCATTTAGATGAAGCTGGACTATGACTTGCAAGTATCTTTAGAGCTTGCGGTTCAGGAGTATCGGAAAAGTTTTTTGAAGCGTAAAAATGTCAACAGGTACAAAAAAACAAACAAACACACTCCTGAAAAACTGGATAAATTGATAAACTCTTTTGATAGAAAAATCAAAGGTATTAGCATTTTCACAGAAGACGTAAAGAAGCAATATTTCGCAGGACTAAACGACATTTTTCGCAAATATCACGAAAGTCGGGAGCAAAATAAGCTATCAAAGAAAGATGCATATTTTAAATATTTGGCCGAAAATTATATCACTTTAGACAGGCATTTACAGATGACTTTCGATGAATTTGTGAAATCTGGCCTTTGCAGCAAATATCGAAAACTCAAAGAGAGAAGCAGCTTAACCAAATTCTAAAATTCCGAGAAATGTACAAAAGCAAAAAGAAATCAAATTCAAAAGGAAGCATGTACAACGCGTACAAAATTTCAAATATAGTTCTGGAAGACAAAATAGAGCATCAAAATAATTGCATCCAAATATCTATAGGCTGCGACGAAGATGATCAATTCTATACTGAAAATGATGAAGGTCGATTGAAGGTGTACGTCGAAACACGTGATCCAAACGCAATGACCTCTTTTGACTTAGAGGATTTTTTGAATCAAGCGAGGCGGTTGTGCCCGCAATTACTCGACAAATTATGATACCAAAAGGAATAGGAATAATTTTGATAATAGGTTTCGTATTAGTAGCCTACTTATACGCCAAAATGATATTGATTTGGCGCGACGTAATGTTAGAACAAAACGAAGTGCGTAGAAAAGAAATGGAAAGGCTGCAGGAATTAAAGGCAAAGCTACGAAAATAGTTTTTATGTTTTTTTTGATTCAAAATTTTGTGCTTTGATCAAAAAGTTATATATTTGGGTATAACAAAAAAACAAAATACCATGATTAACACAATTCAAAAATTTAAAAACGAAGGTTTCAAAGTAGACTGGTTCTGGCAGGTCGGTGATTTCTTTGAAGGGGTCCTTTATGACGATGACATTACTATTCATGTGAAAATTCCAGAGGACGTATTTGGCGAAAAATGCGTGAATTATGGAATAGTACAATATTCACATGATCCATATTACGAGTTTATGTACGAAGGAATTTATGAAGGCTTTAACAGCATCGGAGAGTATACGCAAGATGAACAAGTGGACCACATAAATCATGAAGACCTCCCAGATCTTGTAGAAGATTATCAGCTAATAAATATAATCTTTGACTTGATAGCTGAGTCTGCAATAAACGATGATCCAAAAATACAAATACAAGAAGTTCCTCAGTGATCTAAACTTTTAAAAAATCAATATTATGTACAAATCAGATCCTACAAAACAGATAATAATAATGTCTCAATCCGCTACAAGGTTGGCGGTTGAGATAGCGCTGCAAGAAGGTAAAACTAACGATTTTCAATTTATAGGCAATACGGCCCACAAATTAATGAATATAGAGCTAAAACTAGCGTCTATACACATACCCGAATTGCAAGGAATAGCGAAAACCCAAAGAAAAGAATTTATAGAAAATTTATTAAAATCTATAAACGACATGGAGACCCTAAGATACGCATGGTCTGAGCTAAGCGAGGATGAACAAATAGAATACAAATCCACATTTGATGAATTAATCAAAAGCCTGAAATAATGGATTTTTCAAATTATATATTTAGGGCGCATATGGTCGGCAAGATAATATCCGTGCCTAAGCCATTAACAAAAAACCAAATGGACACGCTTAAGGATTACGATGAGCGGGCTAATGGTATAGGTGATCCATTAACAAAAAAACAAATGGACCTATGGCATGAATTAAAAACAAAAGAAAATAATTCAAAAAAATACAAGCTAACAGAAGGTCAAAAGAAAACACTTAGAGGTCTTGTCTATAAGCAGAAATACGGATATAAAGAATACATAAATTCCGATGCAATAGAGAAAGGACTGTTTGTAGAAAAGGGGGCTCGGGATCTAATAAGTGAAGTCTTAGTCCTTAATTTTGTCGCATGCAAAGAGAGAAGGCAAAACGAATGGGTGACGGGCAAAATGGACATAGAGCCAGATGGAGTCGTGATAGACATAAAATCAGCATCTACAAAGAGTTCATTTTGTAATATATTAGATGAAGCATATAAGGAAAATGAATTATATTTAAGACAGGCGGATTGCTATATGGAACTATGGGGCCTGAAAGACTCTATAATATGTCATGTCTTAATGGATTCCCCCTTAGATATAATAGACAGACAAATAAAGCAAATATTATATCGACCTAGGTTATTTAACCAAATAAACAATGAAATAACTGACGACGGTATGGATGTAATAAAGGGTATAATATCTAATCACATAATCACAGAAAAGGCTTTTGATGATTTTATCGATAATTACAAATTGGATTATGCGTTTGATGATTATATCGAATTTTCAAAGGACCAATTCCCAGAATGGAAGCCAGTGCCAAAAAAGGAACGTATACACATGATCCCACACAAATTCCAAAAAGAAAGAATCGAACAACGTAACGAATGTATAAAAATAGCTAGGGAATATATGAATACGGTGAGGCCAGTGAATAATTTGATGTTTGATGTTTGAAAAAATACATTGTGAAAGGCGTATCAAGCGAAATCAATCATCCAGTGAAAAGAACTCTAAAACATATTTGTTGTGTGTTTTTCGTAATTTGTTGGTTTGCCATATGGTATGGAATTTTCGGACTACTTACAGGTCTTTGGCATGTTAAATTGTGGAGCAATGAAATTCTGATAATGTATTGTGCCCTTAGTCTCTGGTCTGGACTTCCTTACGAATATAATGAAAAGAAAGCCAACGTGTTTAAACCGTTGGATGAATTTTTCTTATCAAATTATTTTCGAGTTTTGGTAGTTTAGAAATAATATTATATATTTGTCAAATGAATAATAGGTGGACCCATTCTAACACAACTGTTTTTAATATAGGTTATCATATAATATGGTGCCCAAAATATAGAAGAAAAGTGTTAATTAATGATATTGAATTAAGATTGAAACAATTATTAGTTGAAAAATCAGAGGATATTGGCTGCAAAATTGAAATTCAAGAAATAATGCCAGACCATGTACACATATTTGTGAAAGCAAATCCCACTTTAGCGCCACATTATATTGTTCAACAATTAAAGGGATATACCTCAAGAAATCTAAGAAAGGAGTTCAAAGAGCTAAGGAGCAGAATCCCTACTTTGTGGACAAGAAGCTACTATTGCGAGAGTATAGGGAATATGTCAGAAGACGTGGTGAAGAGATATATAGAAAATCAAAAGAATGTATAATATATCTTTTAAGGCATATAAAAACAAAAGATTGAAGAATATTCATCAGCAAATAAATACTGCTGCTTGGATATGGAATCATTCGCTTGCACTTCAGAAAAGATATTATTCTTTATATGGTGGATATATAAACGTTAACACTCTTCAAAAGCACATTGCTAAGTTAAGGCGTAAAAACCCGTATTGGCAAAAACTAAATTCCCAATCTGTTCAAGAGATATGTCAAAGACTAGATACAGCATATAAAAGGTTTTTTAAAAAAATTGCAAAAAGACCTCCTAGATTTAAAAAAGCAAAACATTTTAGTTCTTTTGTTTTAAAACAATCTGGTTGGAAAATAGAAGGTAATGTCTTAACAATAAATAAACTAAAATATAAATTTTCAAAATCAAGAGAATATGGAAACATAAAAAGAATAACAGTTAAAAGAAATAAATTAGGAGAAATATTTTTTGTTCTGTGCTGTGATTTAAAACCTAAAACATACAAAAGAGTAGATAATGCTACCATTGGAATTGATTTTGGGTTAAAAACATATTTAAGATTGTCAAATGGAAAAGAAATTAACTCTCCAGAATTTTTCAAAAAATCTATAAATAAAATAAAAGCTGCTAATAAAAATTTATCGAAAAAGAAAAAAGGTTCTAATAATAGAGAGAAGGGATTAAAAAAGTTGCAGAGGCTCCACAAGAAGATTTCAAATCAAAGAACTGACTTTGAATGGAAGTTAGCACACGATCTTTGCAAGCATAATGCATTAATATCAATAGAGGATTTGAATATTGATGGCATGAAACGGCTCTGGGGTAGAAAAGTAAGTGATTTGAGTTTTTCTTCTTTTGTAGATAAGTTAGAACAAGTTGCTGCGAAGTACGGTACTGTTGTTCAAAAAGTAGATAGATACTTTGCTTCTTCCAAAACTTGTACTTGCGGCACTGTAAATAAACAGCTAAAACTATCTGATAGGCAATGGACGTGCACCTCTTGTGGTGAGACGCACGATAGAGATGTGCTAGCGGCAAATAATATATTAAGCGAGGGCATTCGCTTATACCGTACTAAACATAAGACTGATATTTTTTCAGCAGTTTAGGCTTGAAAGTAGAATCCCACATACTTTAGTAGTGGGAGTATGTCAAGGCACTCTATTTAGAACGGCTCAAATTATGGGCGCAGACTTTATATTTTTAATAGGGAGTCGATTCAAAAGACAGGCTTCAGACACTATGAAAAGCTGGCGGCACATACCATTATTTGAATACGTCAGCTTTGAGGACTTTCAAAAACATAGACCATACAACTGCAAATTAATTGGAATTGAACTGTTAAAAAGTGCTACACCTATTCAAACATTCAAACACCCAAAACAAGCCTGCTATTTGCTAGGAGCTGAGGATATCGGACTGACAAAAGAAGCTATTAAAGCCTGTCAAGAAATTGTATATTTGCCTGGAGAAAGAAGCCTTAACGTGAGTGTTGCGGGTTCTATTGTTTTGTACGATAGAATTGCCAAAGGTTAGCCATGGAAAAATTGACATACCCCCACTAGTGAACTACCCACCGATGGAATGGGATTCGATTTTCAACAGATGTGCTACCTAAGTAGCCTAATCAATTCTCATATCGCGATATACAATACAAATAATTTGCAACTAAAAAATAGTTGCTTTTCAATCTATAATAAGGTTAAGCAAATTGTATGTTCGTTAACACATTTCGCAAACATGTTAAAGATTTCTTGTTTTGTTAACACGTCACACCACCACCCTAAATATCGTCTCGCCTTTTCTTAGTTTAGCCTTTGATTTGATATTATACACATCCGCCCATTTCTCGAATTCGTAACCAACGCTAGGGGGGTTTTGTAGATCTATGTACTGAATAGATTTGTTATTGCCTTTTACGTAATAACATACTCCAGAAGCGCGTCCAGCTAAATTTAAAGCGTGTTCATTGTATGTATTAGATCCAACCATGGAACCGCTTCTACAGCTTATGTCCGTTGCTCTAAATGCGTGAATATGACCTCCTATAATGAAATCTATTTTATTGCCAGAAAGTGAATATCTACCTATGGCGCTCTGAGCTTTATCTTGTTTGTCTGTTAATTTGCTAACATCGTGCGCTATTAGCCATTTTTGATTCTCAATATCAAGTACCAACTCCATGACATCATAACGAATGAAATCGATATCGAAATCACTGGCATCAAAAGTTTGATGCAATGCGGCTAATATGGTAAAGTCATAATTATCACTTATTACATGATTGGCAAAAGTCATTTCTGGCTTTACCCGAGACTCATTACCCATAACGCCAACAACCTTAACAGGAAGCCCAAAATTACATACGTCTATTAATGCCTGTTTGAATATGTGCGTGGTTAATGCGGTCGCCTTTGCTCTATTCGTGGACATAGAAAGTAATTCATCTAAACGTCTATCTGAATTTATCAGGTCGCCAGTGAAGGCCACAACTATAGACGACGCTTCTTTATATCTGAAATAATCTAGACATTCACTTATATAGTGTTTTAAACGGCGTGAGAATACGCTAAAATTGTACGTATTATGTTCTAAGTCGACCAATTCATTGCAGTGCGTGTCTGTTATTTGTATAACACCGACACCACCAGTTATTTTTGGGTTTTGCTTTTGTTTGTACTTATTCAATTTAACGCCGTGGTCTTTGTATATATTTACAAGCTCTTTGGCATACTTGGAAACCGCATTTTCTACACGTGCATATTCACGAAAGGATTTTCGCTCAATTCTTGTAAGGTCTTGATGTTTTTGCTTTTCCTTTTTGTACCTTACGTTCTCATGGATTAGCTCCTTATCTGCGATTTCATGCTTTAGAACCTTGGTTATATACCTAGATAGTGTTTCTACGTTAATATCTTCATCTGGGTACCTGTCTCTTATAATTCGGGCTAATTCAATCTTTGATATGTCATCAGACCAAAGTTCTAAAATGTCGTCTTTGAAAATAGAATAATAACCGTCTAATGTAGTTGGCATATATATTTTTTTCAAATATAGTATTTTTTCATCTAACGCCACGATTTGGAACGAAAAACATCTGTTAAATATCCAGATATAACACTCAAACCGCCAGAACGGCTGTAACCAGTTATGCCTTGGTCAATTATGAACTCCTGTATTTTGAACGGGCCGTCTCCTTTAATTAAAAAGGATCTGCTAGTGGCGCTTATTTGCTGCATCCAGCGGCCATACTCTGGGTTTACGTCGTCTATGGCAATTTCAAAATTCCATGTCGCCCGTGACTGATTTCGCCAAACCTTTTCGCCTCCATTAGATACATTAGTTGTTCTAAGGCATCCGTCTGAAAAAAATGTTTCCGTTTCAGATTGCGCGGTATTAGAAACCAACCGCACAGGAATAGTACAATACCCACCTTGAGGTTCTAATATCATTAACTGATATAAATCATTGGTGTCATATCCGCAGTCATAAATATAGACCCTGTAGACATCATTTATTACTAAATTAGGCGCCAAATCTATCTCATAATAAGATGTGCCAGGGGGTACTGTTAAGTTCGCCGTCCCAGCTGGGAATACACTTACCTCCGTGCCTACGTCCGCATCCGTGTCTAGCGAGTAACCAGATATCAAAACACCGTCACAATCGTAAAACCTATATGCTATTATGTTATTCCTAGACCATATCCAGTCTGGTTGATTTCGGTGTATTTTATAGTTCCTAGGTCGCAATGTCAAAGGATAATTAACAGCCACATCCATGGAGTCCATGTCGAAGGTGTACATGTCCGTTCCATTTACTGAGTTCATTATGCGCACTAATTCACTCTCGCCTGAATCTATGCCTACGATTTCGCAAGTCGTAAAATCCACAATTCCATAAGATAGGTATATCTCAGCCGTGAATCCCTCATCTATGAACGCCAAATCTACGTCATTAGGGTCTGGAATTGCCGTGGTTAAGAATCTACTTAGTATATCTGGTCCTAGGCGTATAGGTATAAATCCAACCGTAAGAACCCGCTGAGTGGGGATTATAACTTGATCGTCTCGGTTGTCATTCCTTTTGTATATTTCATATACAAGCCCCCTATTTGAAGGTATGTCAAATCCTGGGTCTACTAACACTTCCCATTCTATGCAATTTAATGGGTGTTGCCTGTCTTCTGGTTGTTTTGCTATCATTTTCGTCTCTGGACGTTTTTAACCTCTAAATTTATTCTATCCTGAATTACTTTGTTGGATGAAGATATTACGTCAGCCGTTGCAGAGCGAACCTCCCGCCCCGTCATCATAGCTATAGATTCACTCATGTAATTTATTTGTTCATTAGATAATGAAGCTACCACATTAAATGTATTCGATTGTGGTGCACTATTAATGATTTGAGGCACTATGCCGCCGTTGTTAAACCCAGGCACTCCAATTCGGGCAAATGTATCTGGACCGCCTAGGGCTTGTTGTTGTCGTTCGTTTAGTATAACCTCACCCGTTTTTGCTGTTATCAATACATTGTCGCCGTTTGATCTACGTATTGGAACGCCGTTCTCAATTTTACCACCACTTGCATATCCTGGAATTTCAACACTTCTTATTGTATTTATTAATCTTGCTCCAGCGGCTAAAATTACTGGAATTTGTGCAAGGCCCGCAATGCCGCCCGTGCTTAATGCCTTAAGGGCGCCAGAAAATAGGTCTATGGTAGCAGAGGCGATTGCTAAAGCCTTTGAAAATTCAGCTTGTTCACGTGATATTTCAGCGCCAAACCTAAGGCTAGAACTTAATATCTCTAAGCCAGTTTCCGTGCGCTGTCTTTGTATATCTAGTTGTCTTTGTGTAGATGAAATTGCAATTTGATTCCTTTGGTCCTCATATTCTTGATATGATAGCAAAGCGTTATCGTATTGCGTTCTTAATGCCTCTAATTCTATTCTACCACGTTCATCTAGTGATTCACGTAAATCCGCCTCCTGTAATCTTAGGTTCCTAACTTGAATATCACGAATTACTGCCTGTTTGGCTTCCTCACTTTCGATTATTTGCGGCAATTGATCCTGTGGCAGTTGCGCATCAAATAAAAACGATATATTATTTGCGTCCTGTATTCTTTGGTTTGTCTCAGATATTATTCTTGTGGCTTCATCTATGTCGTCAGCTACTTTTTGAACAAAGTTATCGCCTAAGCCGTCCCTATTAGATATCAGTGTTATTAACCTCTGTCGATATTCTGTTATCGTTATTTCGTTATTTCTAAATTCGTTCTCTATATTCCTGAATGATTCACTTAAATCACGCCTAGTGGACTCATTGGATTCAGTGACGGTATTTTCTACAACGCCCTGGGTGTTTACTATGCCACGGTTTAATTGTGATATTAGTCCCCTCGACCTGCGTATATACTCCTCTTGACTAATTAACCCTTCATTAAAGTTTTCAGCTATTGAGTTATTCCTTTGGGTTAATTCGTTTACTAACTCCCTACCAGCGTTCCTTACTTGCTCAGGTTCGTTTTCTAATAGCCGTATAAACCTATCTGATGCCGCTTGGAATGCCTCGTTCCTATTGTTTATTATTTGCTGGGTTGCCAGAACCGCCTGAGCTATTTCTTGGTTCTCCCTTTCTATTTGTTCGTTTATGCCTAGGCTTTCCTTTAGAAAATCAATACTATTGGTAATCCCTCTAATGGCATCCTGAAAAGGGAAAAGGACATTTAAAGCCCTTCCTATTTGTCTAGCTACATTTCCAAATATCTCTCCCAAATTCAAGGCCCTAGATATTCGTCCTATGTCTTCAAATACTCCCCTTATACGCGCTAACCCTTCAAAGAAAGAAGCTAAGGCGTTTACCCTTAGTACTTCTAAGTCCTTACCAAATTGTTGCAACTCCTCGCTTGAAAACGCTCCCTCACGGGCTTCTGCAAGCCTTAAATTGGCCTCAGACAATCTATCTACCTCTTGCTGTAATTCATTAAGCGGCTCCCTTGGATCTATTACAGCCTGAGTTAATGCCTCAAACACTACTAAAGCACCCCCAGCGTCCTCGCCAGCACCTCGGAATACATCCGCCGTTAATTGTGCTAATTGCTGGGTGTTTAATTGCGCTCGTTCGCTTTCTTGCTGTATCTGTATTAGGGCGTCCCTTACTGTTATTGATCCATTTCGTACGCCTTCCGATAATTGGTCCGTAAATTCTTCACCAAATGCATTTATCAAAGCGTCCCTAGTGGCACCAGTTTCTTCCGATAGGCTTATAGTTGCCTCTTTTATGGCATCTGGAAGCTTGTCTGTATAAACACCTAAGTCAATTCCCGTATTGAGAATATCTACAAATTCCTGAGCTGAAAAGCCAGCACCAGACAACAAAGATCCATATTCACGTATAGAATCTGAAAATTCTTGATTCCCAGCACCACCACGTATTAACCCATCCTCATAAATTTGGAACGCTTCTTCAGCGCTTATTCCAAAGTCCCTTTGAAGCTCAATTAGGGCACGTACATTGTCCTCAAAGGAGTTGTCAAATGTATCCGTTAATGCTTGGGCCTGTATTCTTAATTGATCGGTTGCCTCTCCAGTTGTATTGGCTAACCTTTGTACTAATATATTTGTGTCGGCAATGTCTTTGTTGAATTCCACTAATTTGCCAAAAGCCACAGCGGCCGCAGTGACTGAGGCGGCAATTGCAGTGAAAGGGTTTGACAATAGCGCGGTAGCCGAGGCTCTTACGCTTGTAGTTAAAGCATTAAAACCCTCCGAGAATGCCGTTAGTGGGGGTGTTCCAGATAAGATTGCTTCTTGTATTGAAGCAATTGCATCACGATAATTACCGACATTTCTTTGGTAGTTTCCTATAGAGGCGTCAATTGACTTTAATTGTTCGTCTAATTCATTTATTTCCCTTAACTGGTTTTGGCCTACTATGCCATCCCTTTGAGCGGCGGATAAATTACGGTAGTCATTCCTGAGTCGGTTTAGCCTTTGTGATAATTCATTATAGGAATCACCAGTGGCTTCGTTCGCTCTTATTAATGCTTGCTGCTCCCTGACTAATTGTCTTTCTTCTCTTCTGAATTCCGATAATTGCGCCTTTGCATTGATTATCTCCTCTGAAAGTTGCTCAAATTCCTCGCTCCCTAATTCCTCAAGATCACGCCGTCGGGTTAAGTCCCTTATTTCTTTTCTTAATTCGCCTATACTTCTAGTTGCCGCAGACGCATCAGCTGAAATGGTAAATATTACACTCCGCATTAGTTTAGGTTTTCAAGTTCGCGCAAGATCAACTCGTTCGTGATGCCTTCCACAAAATTCTCTATTTTTTTGTCCATTTCATTAATTACATCCGTAAAAGCACCAGTCCTTTTGCCGTTATCTGAAAAACGCCTTGACGCCCTTGTAGGTATTCCCTCCCTACGATGTACGACCGATGTCGCCCATGCCGCACGCACTGGATCTAGGACCCTCTTTTGTCTAAAGTATCTTATTAAACCCCTTATGTATTGATTATTTACAACTACTTTGTCGGCTGGCGTGCCTTCATCTACCTTTTGCCAATAATCTAAGCCAGATATCTCGCCTATAATACTAAGACCTTTAATTCTTACGCGCTCCCTAAGACTATTACTAAGACGGCCCGTATTCACATGACCCTGTATTTTTAGCCGTTCCCGCATTTCTATGATTATTTCGTCTAGGAGCTGCGACATGTCCGAACTTAATCTGGCGTCTATCATGAACAGCAAGGTTTTGGCGTTAATTCAAAGCACTGTTCTTCTTCAAATTGCGGCGCTGGAATACAAAACTCAGATATATTTAAGGTTGTCCTAGCTACTATCATGTCATCAACGCCTCTTATGTCTCCATGAAATATCTGCAAGTCGTTATTTACTACATCTGTAAAGTAATAAGAAACAAATTGATCTATTTTTAGATCCATGTCTATACCTTTATATTCATGTGGCAGCAACCAAATTCCGGTTGCATCGTTGGCGTAATAATTAACAGTCTTTACGTAATAGAATATATTATACAAAATTCTATCCAATATCCTGTCTGCCTCCCATTTGTTACGCTTTGATTTTTCGTCCATCTTCCATAATACACCGAAATCTATTTCTCGCTCTATTGTTCTGTTTTGGATGTTTATAATAGAATCTAGCTCAATAGCATAAACCAATGGATATTCTACCTCTATGTTTGCTGGGAATCCCTTCATACCCCATTTTCTAGAAAAGAAGTGATATACGTCCCGGTCTTCATACCTTTTGCCTAAGTCCTCGGATTTTATGCACTCCCATTCATCTAAGATGGCAAATGAATTTGGCCTGTTATTAATCAAATTGCCTTCGTTGTCGTAGTGCTTAGGATAACGATTTACGGCGTCAATTACAAGTTGGTAAAATTGATTTAACATATTGAGTTCTCTTGGCTTATTTGTGCTATTGCCCTACTAATTTCTAAATTCTTAGTGTAGGTATCTTTGTCCTCACATTGGAAAGCATTTGAATCATTTAGCCTATTGTATATGCTTCTGTAACCAACCCTATTGAATAGTTCTGCATTTTTCTTTTGCAATTCTATTATTGCATCTGGGTCTCCTTTGGGTTTCGGTGGTTCAAAGAACCATTTATTAACTCGCATTTTGCTCAACTGGTCCCAAGTCTTAACCACTTTGTCCAAACAACTAAACGCAATGTCTGGTCCTAAGTAATCAAAGAACATAATCGTTTTTTTATCTACATAAGCCATAAACTCAGCATATGTATTTGGTTTACCCTTAGTCCTTAATATGATTGCAGACAAAGAACATAAAGCACTAAACATGTCATTCACAGCATCCTGTCCCTCGCTTTCCTTTTTAGACCATAACCATAATATTTGCTTGGCCTCTATGGCTTCCATCGTGTTAAGCTTGTCTGGTATGTAATAATTTTCACCTAATATTGAGATTTTGTTAACTTCGCTCGGCTCGTAATTAAGCATATACTCATATAAGTCCCAAGTATTTGACATATTCTTACCGAACGCCTTTGGCTTCAGCTTGAATGATTCCAGTATGATCCTAGGCAATCGTTCGTCTACCTCTCCGAGCCTGTCAGCTATGTAATGGATAGCCTCCTCATTAGGATTCATGTCCCTGAAGTTCTTAAAGGATAGGTACCCGTTTAATGTTAAGTCTATTTTTATTCTACTCTTCCTCGGCATGGGCAAATATTTTGTCTAACACCGTCTCTAATTTCATTCTGTGGTTTACATCGTGTCCCTCTGATTTAGCCCTGTCTACTAGACGCCTTGTGCCATCCTCACCAGAATAAATGGCTTCAATCACTTCCCGACCTTGCATGATCAGCGTACCCCTAGGAGCAGCATCTTTTTTTTTAGGTCTTGGAGCTGAATTGTAATATTTACTGACGTCAATAGACTTGCCCGCTGGTTCTACGTATGTAGACGGTCTAGGTGGTTGTACTTCTTGGGCTGGTGAATAACGCCTAAGTAAATAATTTAACCTTTGGGCAAATTCATATTGTTTGCCATTCTTTGATTCAAAACCGCTTTCTACTGCTTTTTGTGCTAATTCAAAAGTATCCATATATTAAATGTTAAGTTTTTTACCTCCTAATGATATTCGAATGTTTTTGCTGCTAGGCTTTAAGTCAAACCATGCACGCATCATAAGCATGTCCCTGAAATCTGGAGATCGACCTAAGTCCCTGTTTACGTCTTTTTTTGGTATAGCACTTACCTTATCGAGATCCTTTTCGTTCCTTTTCAAAAACCCAAGCTCCTCTATAATCTCTTTCTTGTATTTGTCTATGCCTATGTATATGTCCCTATCTCTAATCTTTTGTGCTAAATAGAATAAACATTGGTCGTTTAATTTTCGATAAGCCACGGAGCTATTAAATGGCTTCGAGCCTCCATTAAATCCGTTAATACCCATTTCGTCAACTATGCCACTACCCAAACCCACGACGTCTGCAATGCAGTTTGCTGTCGGTATTTTGTATCTGTCCTTTACCGTCTCCATTAATATGCGCAAATCACGCAAGTCCGATTTTTCGACTCTTATCACATTTATTAAACGCCAGCCGTCCCAAACGCCAATTACTGAACTGTCTGGTCCTAATCTCGCAATGTCCGCAGTCATATAAATATCACCACTATTTACATGCACATTTGAAAATATGGCACTTATCTCATCGTAATCACATAAGGCACTAGGATCGTCGTCGTATTCAAAATTGCCATACAAAAGCCTTTGTTTTGTTATTTCATCCGAACGCCTCAAATTTTCAATATAGCTTTCGGGAACGTGTGGGTTGTCTGTAACTAAAGACCTAATAAACACTCTCCAATCCTCTATACTGCCTTCCTTGTCGGGTTTGTAGAACTTAGAATATATCCAGTTCTTTGCCGGGTTGCACGTAAATAGCATTTTTGGAATTGTTTTCCAATTTTGTCCACTCAGCTTAGATAATCGACCGCGTAATACCGATACAGCCTTGTAATCGATTTGTTGGCATTCGTCCAAAAATACACCCGTTAAATCCAAAGAACCTATACGATCATACTCAGGGTCTGATGGAATATGATTCAATTCCTTGAAAAATATTTTTGACCCATTCCTAAATTCAGCGACATGACTCTGAGCGTTGTATTTTACCTCCCCACTTATTTGCATCTCCTTTAAAATCTTATGCCACGTTATTAAAGTCGTGTCGCGTAAATCACTGAACCTCCGCCTCGCTATGACAAAAGAACTCTCCGGCATGATCGTACAGCAATAGTTTACCCACAAACAGCCTAGGTAGCTCTTTCCACCCCTAGCGCCTCCCCCATACATCACCTCATTCGTTTTGTCGTCTAGTAAGTGCTCTAATGCGGTGAATTGCTTATCAAATAACTTGATGTCAACCTGCATCCCTTATTATGTTTATTGTAAGCGTAGTATTCCCAGTTACCTCTGTCCTTTGTTCAGCCTTTCCAAACATCCAATCTCTATATTCTTGCATTAGTTTGTGCCTTATTTTTTTATTACCAAGATCTATTATGATCCATCTCAGCCATTGCGGCTGGTCTTTGTCAGCCATGACTTCTTTTAGCTCTTCCTGGGTCATGTTCATAAGATTACCAACCGCAGTATAATACTCCGACCTAGTAACAGGCTCAATACCTTTCTCCTTACATTTTATATTAAATGCCGTCCAAGTTTTCCTATTTCTTCCCGTTCTGTTTATGTTTTGAGGATTCTTTTGAAATCCATTGGTATTGTCTTCTGGTCTTATTTTGCCTCTACCTCCTGGCATTTCGTTTGCTTTTTGTTTGAATTACTTGTCTTTTGCAAGTGATTTTTAATTATATTTTTCTAGTGCATCGTACAATATGCGCTCAGCTGTTTGGCCTATTTGCTGAATTTTGTACTGGACAAATTTGTAATCTTCTTCATTGTATTCTAGTTTTATTGCGAATTTTTCATCTTCAAGTTCTGTTATTGAATCATCTATACTTTCGTATTCATGCCACTCCACATTTACACCGTCTAAGTCCCATTCTTCCTCTTGGCCCCATTCGTTTAATACGCTGCCATCGAATGGGTTGCTTTTGATGTTGAAGCATTCTACTAACACGGCCTTAGCCTCTTTTTCGTCCTTTAGGTCCAGTTCAAATGCTTTCAACTTCTCAGGAACGTTTAGCCCGTCGGCCTTTAATTCCATCAAAAGATCTTTTCTAAGATGTCCGTCAACTATGTAATACTTTTCTTTGTCCTTCCAAACCGCAAAAGGATTTACAAACCCATGCCTTTCTATTCTTTTTTTTGTTGCGCCATAATTGTACGGCCGCTTTATATTTTCTGGTTGCAAGTCGTGTAAGTCTTCTAATGCGACTTCTACTATTCCTTTGATCTTGTCTTTAATATCCATTCACGATATTCTTTTAATCGATCATAATAAGGCTTGAACGCCTTGTTTCCGCTATTTGCCCTAAGTATTGAAATATGCGTTTCAACAAATTTCTTAGGGTTGTTAAGTCTTTGAATGCCAGACAATATCGTTGTCGGATATCCAGCATCCTCGAAGTCTTTTAGCCATTCATCAAAGTTTACACGCTTAGCGCTGCCTTGTACCATTTTTTCGCTTTGTCAAAGATGTATTGAAAGTTTTTAATGTTATGTAATAACTCAAAGTACTCCCTGTGTTTGCATTCTAATTCTATGTCCATGATCTGGGACTCAAATTTATTTAGTACCTCGTCCCTAGGCGACCATTTCAATATCATTGCCATCACAATAGCACAAGAGGTATCCACGTCCTCTTTAAGCATTTCTGCATCATGCTCTGCGCCTATCATGAACCCCTTTAGATGCTGAGTTACTAAAGGTAGATTGTCAAAAGATCTTCGTATGTAAATCTCTTGTTGTTCGCTAATCGACAAAAACCGCATCATATTTAATTATTGAGCCCTCCCATTTTCCGATAGGGTCGTCTTCTTTTATTAGTATGTCAATAGTGTTATTATATCTCTCATTCATAACGTCTTGGACAGTGTAATACCCTTCATAAGGGCCGTCCATCTTTACATATACCTCAGTTCCGAAAGGGAATTGTTCTAGTAAGTCTCGACTAACTGCTATTATCTTGTCTTTGTCTGGATCTGTTATATTGTACCCAGAGGCGGTTATTAGCGGCGTGTCGTCCGTTTGTGATGCAACCGCATTAAAAACTGTTATTAATACTAATATTTCTTTCATTACGTAATTTTCTAAAAACTTTTCATCCACTACGCATATTACTAGGTCTCTATCAAATTTATTTTCAAGCCACTTCCCATGTATTTCATACCATTGTTGCGCCTCCTCGTAGGTCTCAAAGAAACCTGAATATTCGTTTATTTCACCGTCCTTTTTACTTATGCACCCGAAATAATAATCACCTAGTTTCATTTTTTTCTGAGTCTTCGATAACCTAATAACCTAGCTTTGTTATATGATTGAAATGAATAACTATCTTTTTGATTCCCTCCGAAAAGCCTAATAGTTTGCCCTTCATCTCGTATGAATATTCCAACGTGTCCTTTCCAATCTGTTTTACTACCTCTCCATAGGACGGCAATGTCTCCGATCTCTGGCTCTTTTACATCAATACCTACACTTAGCCAGTTTCTAGCTAATTCAAAGCCCTCAGGACTCTCTAAACCCGCTTCCTCGGTGATGTGCTTTAAACCTATGCCGCACCACGCTATACTAGAGCCTGTGGCCCAAGAGAAGTATTTTTGTACTATGTCATTTATTACGTCGCTAGATTCATGTATCCCTTCATATTTTAACATAGCCTTTATTAAGTCTTCTTTGTTAGCGTCGCATACTTCCGCCTTGTAGGGAATGTTTCTTTTTATTTCTCCATATATTGCGTATAAAGCCGCTAGGTCGTCAGCGTGTAGGTGCGTTTTTGGACCCGTATAGGTGGGGTACATTATGGCATCTCGGACATTACTATGACCAACGTTTAAAGCGTGTAATGTTTCGTGAACGGCGACCGTAAGTAGGTGTATGTTTTTTTTGTCCCATTCTTTTACGAACACCTCGTCTTCATCATAATGCACCTGTGATGCCAATGAATAATTACCAGGCGGAAATGCGTGCGCTAATACGCCCCCAGGACCATCAAACGGGAACGGACATTGTATAGTTAGGTCTTTTATCTTGTAATTTGTGTGATCTTTAGGGGTGAATACGTGCAATATGTCGCCATCATCTTCAACTCGCTTGAATGTTATGCGTCTGCCTACGGGATCAATGTCATCAAACCCGTTTTGGATGATCTCCATAGCGGTCTGAATCACTTTATCAGAGTACCTATTAGGAATGTCGTTTGTGCTGTTCACTATCCTATAGGTTATTACTCCATTTTTAGGCTTTATAAACTCGCCCTTTGTAAGTATGGTATAATTTGCAGGCAGATAGCTGCATCCGTATTTTACTCCCATTCTTTTGAATATGCTGTTACCGTTTGTAATTTGTTTTGTTTCACTATTATCATTGTCGTCGCATATATCTTGAAAGTGTAATCGTCGTATTTTTTTTGTTTATATATTTCATCCTCTAATATACGAAAAATTTTATAATGTCCTGAATACACATATTCGTCTGGGGCGTTGGGTTTGCTTAGCTTGTTAAATATGTATACATGCGTACCCTCTTTGAGATCTGAATGCCTTACGGGCGGTGTTTTCCACTTTTGAGTCTCAAATACTTTCTTTGTTACGCTTTCTGTATTCATATATAATAGATATGACTTCTATTTTGTCCCACTTCTTTATGGTTCTTGCTGCTACTTCTAGGCGCTTGTATGATTCTTCGCCTATTTTACGAATTAAGTTTTCGGAATACGGAATTAAATTCCCGTGTAGGTGCTTATTGCAGTATATGCATTGTCCATGTACATTGTTTTCATTAAATCTTACACTTCCGTAATTCCCAACGCTCCAGAAGTGCCCAGCATTCAATTGGCTTTTTCTTTTTATCTTGCGGCACGAAATGCATCTAAAAAAGCCGTTTTTTGAATCTCTATTCCGGATGAAAGCATTAAATTCGCGCTCTGCTATTTTTAATAGTTTAGGCAAACTATACTTCAGATACCTTTTCAGGAATTTTTGATCCATCTCTGCTCTTGATGATGTCAACTATTATTTTAACATGCCTTAATGCCGCCTTACCCATAGACCAAAAACGGAAAACCTTTACCGTTGTGAATAGCGTAATCATTTCAGTTATGAACATAGCTATATGAATACCCAGCTTCTTCCATTCGTCCGTAGTAAGCTCAGAAGGCCCTTGACCAGCAAGGACCCTTGAAGCATATTCGTAATCTTTATTGGTTATCATCCGATAGGTAGTTTATATGGCTGGTATTATGCCTAAGAATTTCGCTGGCTCATATAACTCAGCAGGTCCAGAGGCAGATTTTCCAGTTCGCGCTGAGAACCATGCATAAAGTTCTATGCCTATACCTATTAAAGTGGCTACTGTGGTCTCTAGCTCTAATAATAGGTCAGTTAAATTCTGAATGTCTCCATTTGTAAGATTGAAAAGCCCTAATGATACTAGGATGCCTCCGATGGATGAAATTGCGACCAATATGGTCGATCTGATTTGTTCGTTTAACATATTTATTTGTTTTTGATAGATGAAACCCTTTCGGATATTTTAGATATTTCGTTCTTATTCATTGACACGTTGTTCTCTACCTCTCTCATTCTTAACTCTATGTCTCCTACTCTTTTGTCCAAGTTCTCTTGATGTATGTTTTGGCGGCTTATCTCAATAGTTAATTTGGATACCTTTTCGTCCATCTGAGACAAGCCGTTAAAAACCCTGTTTATATCTTTGTTATTTTCTTCTAATTTTTCGTCGAAGTCCTCTTTTATCCCTTTTAATGCAGAGCTAACCGCCTTGAATGATAGGTGGCCGCCAATGCCAGCTAATACAACTAAGGCGCTTGAATGGCCACCATTTTCTAAAAACCATGAAACGAATTGCTCTAACATTACTACAAATATACGAAATTAATATTTAAAACTTTTTAATATTCTACACGCCCTGAAATTACATTTATAGCGGTAGTCCCAGAACCTGAATAGTAAAAGATTCTAAAGCCATTTTGTGTGACATTCCTTATCTGCGATCTATGTTCCCTAGTTTGATTAGATGCTGCTTGTATACTTAAATCGACATGATATAATGATGTAGGCAATGGGTTGTCAAAAGTAACATCAATTATTAATGGAAAATTATCCGCCATTACAGCAGAAATAGGCCCTGACAAAACATTCATAGGACCAATTGTCTCGCTTGAGTTTATTTGTCCATCATTGCTAGTCATAAAGAAAAGGAATGAATTTGAAGCGGTATTTATTGTGTCGCCGTTCTTTACCCACTCGTTGCTTATGTAAAAACTATCTAATTCATTTTCAGGATCTTGATCGGTTAATTGCAATACAGAACCGTTAACAATCGTTTGCCCGTCAGAAGTAGTGAAAGT